>JANRMT010062832.1:4940507-4958503 GCA_026402145.1 Polypterus bichir lapradei | reverse complement strand
ATACACACACATATACTATGGGGTGCCAAACATTGATTTTGTGAATATATAAAGTCGGCGTCAGAATACGTATATAAAGTCAAAAGTTGAATATATAAAGTCAGCGTCGGTATATATAAAGTCAAACTTGTTTCTAAATATATATAAAGTCAAAAGTTGAATATATAAAGTCAGCGTCGGAATATATAAAGTCATTCCTGATTATATAAAGTCAACATCGGAGTATATAAACTCACTCCTGAATATATAAAGTGAAAGTCAAAATCCATTGATTGAAACAACTCTGAACTGAACTAAGTTAACAAAAACATATTCAGAAAAATAAATTTAAAAAAACACTGTTCGGTTAATGTTTTAAAAATGATGCATGTGCCCTGCCCAGGATTAGTTCCTGCCTTGCGCCCAGTGTTGGCTGGGATTGGCTCCAGCAGACCCCCGTGACCCTGGTCGGATGCAACGGGTTGGGAAATGGATGGATATTCCAGCGCTGACTTTGTATATTCCGACGCTGACTTTATATATTGAAGTTTTGACTTTATATATTGCAGCGCTTACTTTATATATACAATAACAATTACATTGTCAATCACGTTACGTTATTTTTAAAATGTCTCCTTTTCTTTTTCATTACTTCTTTAACACACTACTTCTTTAACACACTACTTCACACTACTATATATATATATATATAGCAAAATACCTGCGCTTGGCAGCGGAGAAGTAAAAAGAAAAAGGAAACATTTTAATAATAACGTAACATGATTGACAATGTAATTGTTTTGTCATTGTCATGAGTGTTGCTGGTATATATACATATACATACATGTGTACATATATACACACACACATATACTATGGGGTGCCAAACAGGCAAATACATTGATTTTGTGAATATGTAAAGTCGGCATCAGAATATATAAAGTCAAAACTTGAATATATAAAGTCATTCCCGAATATATAAAGTCAAAACTTGAATATATAAAGTCAGCGTCGGTATATATAAAGTCAAACTTGTTTCTGAATATATTAAGTCAAATGTTGAATATATAAAGTCATCGCTGGAATAGTTTTGACTTTATTTATTCCGACAGTGACTTTATATAATCAAGATTTGACTTTATATACAGTAATCCCTTGCTATATCTCGCTTCGACTTTCGCGGCTTTACTCTATCGCGGATTTTATATGAAAGCATAACTAAATATATAACGTGGATTTTTCGCTGCTTCGCGGGTTCTGCGGACAATGTGTCTTTTTACTTCCTGTACATGCTTCCTCAGTTGGTTTGCCCAGTTGATTTCATACAAGGGACGCTATTGGCGGATGGCTGAGAAGCTAACCAATCAGAGCACGCAGTTAAGTTCTCCTGACTGAGAAGCTAACCAATCAGTGCACGCAGTTGAGTTCCTGCGTGCTGAATGCAGTGTTAACCAGGAAGTCTCGTCTCGCTCATTCAGCATCAACTTGTTTCGCTGTGTAAAGAGTTGCGCTCTTTTGTGTTTATCTTTGTGCATAGTCAAGTCCTTCATTATGGCTCCAAAACAATCTGCTACTACTTCAGGGGCCGTGCCCAAGCGCAAGAAGAAGATGTTAACGATTGCCGAAAAGGTAAACGTTTTGGATTTGTTGAAGGCTACGATTCTTTTTATTTAAAAAGTAGGAAAGGAATATAAGATCTACAGCCGCAGGGTCCTTTTAATCAGGGTGCAAAACGAGTTGTAAGTGGATGTAATAAGGCAGTAGTCTGGATGGAATCTGCTTTAGGGATTTGGATTGAAGACTGCCAGAAGAAGAACAACAGCAGTGCTACACAATTGCCTGAAGTGGCTCCTTTACAAGGGCTGTAACGCTCTCCTTTGTTGTGCAGTAAAATTAAACTCATTGTTATCGGACAAGTCATCGTGTCATTGTTCGTGAGTAACCATAATTAATTTTCTTCTTACAGTGCTTACTACATGTACGTACATTTAGTGTCACTGTACACACATTTACTGTATACTATTTTTCTTGCATTGTACGTATTTATTGCTGGTGGCCTGTCTATCGTAATGGCTGTAACATATGTGATATCGGAGACACTCAATATCTTTAAAAATAATATTTAGGTTTTACTGTATATAAACTGTGTTTTATATACATAATTTCAATGAATCTTACCTAATATCTAAGAGAATACAAAGGGATTATGCTGTATAACTCTGCGGGGAATATTTATAAACAGCGTGGGAGAGTTTATAAGGGCTTAAAATATATAAAAATAACCATACAAACATATGGTTTCTACTTCGCGGATTTTCACCTATCGCGGGGGGGTCTGGAACGCAAGCCCTGCGATCGAGGAGGGATTACTGTATTCGGGAATGACTTTATATATAAAAGGTTTGACTTTATATAGTTAAATTTAGTCATCATTGCATAACTTTTTATTTACCATAGAAATTTTAAGACTAAATTCAATTTCCATTCCTAACAAAGATATTTCTGGCGACTAAATAGAACCTACTTATATCCAAATTCGAGCTATTGAGCTGTCGCCTGCCTGCCTGACTGAGTCACCCTCGCTTCGCTCTTACTTTTTTACCGTTCATTTAATCATGGCTAGTGGCAGAAAAATTATAAAATGGAAGGAGGATTACACTGAGTATGGCTTTACCAAAACAATTATTGATGGCGAATCGATTATTCATAAAGCTTCAATTGGTGATCTGTTTTTCTGTGTTAACCTCATATTTTTTCATACTTCTTCTCAAACCAAGGGGGTGCGAGGGTAAAATGAATCAGGAAGCGCTGATCAATGTAATCGGTGTACCAGGAAATCATGCATTGACAGAAGTTCCCCTTTGCTTGTATTGCAAAGTGTGATTAAATGCGTGATTTTTTTAACGCGTCATGGAGCACATGCATCGAAGCTTCTCAGCTGTGCTTGTGCTAAGAAAAGGAAACATTTTAAAAATAACGTAACACGATTGTCAATGTAACCTTTTGTAAGTAGTGCCTGGAGGATTCAGTGTGGAGAAACTGTAGAGACAGCGTGTGTATTAACTTGTGGATTTTTCTGTATTTGGTGGCAGCGTCACAAAGTCGCTTCCGTAACACTGTGTTTGCGTTAGCTGCGGAGCTCAGCTCAGAGCGAAATGAGGTGAATGGGAGGGGAGATGATGATGTGACTCCCCCACCCGCCTTAACTGTCAATCCCCCACAAACACAGTCTCTCGGAATCTGCATAAGCACAGCCCTTCACGTGCTATTTTAACTTAGTTACAAAGTGATCAAAACTCTCGTTTATATCCTGCATCCTCTCATTAAACTTGTATCCCGCATTACCCGTGGGCATGAAAAACGCCAGCGGCAGCCTGTCTATTAACTTAATTTAAAGTTTAGGTTTATACCGTGCTTTGTTTCCAAAGTAGCTGCACTCATGAATATGGTTGTATATGTCACTCACTCGCTTCTTATTGTTTCGCTGCCTTCTCAATTATATAATGCATGTTTTCTTCAGCGCTTTTTGAAGCTCTTCCTGGTTTTCTACGCACTGCGTTGACAGTCAGTTCACGTGATTACGTGGGAGGCGTGATGATGCCACACAAAACTCCGCCCCCCACGGCTTTCGAGCTCAACTCCATTACAGTAAATGGAGAAAAATAGCTTCCAGTTATGACTATTACGCGTAGAATTTCGAAATGAAACCTGCCCAACTTTTGTAAGTAAGCTGTAAGGAATGAGCCTGCCAAATTTCAGCCTTCTACCCACACGGGAACTAGTGATGAGTCAGTCAGTGAGTGAGTGAGTCAGTGAGTGCTTTGCCTTTTATTAGTATAGATCTATATAGTTTCAGGTTATGTAACATGCCGCAATTACAAAACAACTTATTCCAACCAGGGAGCTAGCGCCCCCTGCTGGATAGAGATGTTTAGTTAAATTTGATTTGATTTAATATACTTGCTTAATCCTCGAGGGGAAATTGTGTTTTTGCGTGGTCTTTCACAATGTGTGGAGTACAAGTCAAGGGAGGTTATGTTTAAGTTGAGTAACCTACTAGTGATTCCTTATCTAGAGTATGGTTTTGGTCTCCATACTACAAAAACAGTCATAACAATGATATGTAGTCTAGGTAACAGCTGATTCTGGGACTATACAATATGATTAATAAGGAGAGACTGAAGGAGGTGAATCTTTTCAGTTTAAGAAAACAGAGGTTAAGAGGGAACACGGTTGTTCTAGGTTGTCCTAGGTGTTTAAAACTGTTAAAGAGATTACTACAGTAGATCCCAGTTGTTGCTTTAAAATAAACTTTATAATGAAAACTCGTTGAAAAAAAAAACTCGTTGAGGAAATGTTTCCACAAATGTTAGAAAGTTTTCCTTCATGCAAAGAACAATAGACACATGGAATAAATTACCAAGTAGTCTTGTGAAGAGCAGGAATTTAGGGACCTTTAAATCTCAACTTGTTGTTATTTTGGACAATGAAAGTGAATTGGATGGATGAGCTTGTTGCTCTATACAGCTCTACAGCCATTGTGTTCCACATTAAAAATGCAAAAAAAGAAATCTACTAATCTAAAAAAATGCACAATCTCAATCCCTACATTCATCAGAGTTATATCACAATACAAAATCCAATGTACAGTAGTTGTACATTTACTTTAAAAGACCAACAAGGGTCAAACACAGACCTGGAAAGCTGTTTTCTTTAACACTAAATAATTACTACCAACTTATAAAAAATTCTTGAACTACTTCTCAGAGGTTGTATTTCACTTTTTCCACTTTAAAATAATAGACCTTTCTTTACTACTGAGGTATGAGATCTATAGTAGGATTTTTTCAATTAAGCAAAATAAGTGTTTGTGCAAGGGGTGCACTATAGAATACCTCAATATACTTTTTGCTACATAAAGTTATCCTATCTGGTTTTACTCCAACTATTGCTGCTAAGAGACATGAGAGATATACTAACACTTTAAACAAAAATGTTCTGAATGTAGACCATTCTTAAAACATATGACAACATTAGGTGGCCACCTTTTGATGGTGTTCACATTGTATCTTGTCCTGGATATATTTTAGAGAGTTTTAAACCTGATGTGCATGCACAGTGTGCTATTTTTAGCTATTTTATAGCATGTTTTGTACATACTGAAAAAGACTATTTTATGAATAGCAAAGTTTTATTTATCTGAAATTTGAAATGAAAAATCCTTTTTCTGTCTTTTCTAATACCACCTAGTGGTGATCTCCTTGACATTTGTTGATAGAAATCTAGAAATACTAACAGCATCTTTATTGAAACTAGCCAGTATCATTTAAAAAGTAGAAATTCCTAGGTGGTATATAGAAAAAGTAATGGTTTGCTGGGAGATTATATTAATGAGATGCTGTGAATATGAAGGTCTCTAAAGAACTGGATATTTGGTGACTTCCATGGACTGAATACTGAATAGGCTAAAGAAAGCTGGAATATTATGGTTATTATATATGGGTAGTCACTAATGGGTTTAAATTTTATAAGCTTCTCCCAGGTGCATCAAAAAATGGACTAATCATTTCAAAAGGCTTTCTAAATGATTACAGCATGGATTGCCACTATTAAATGCGGCATTTCCCCAATACAAAAGAGAATTTCTAAAAGCAAATTTGGATTTTTCAATGCTTTGAAAGTTCCATATAATTCACATATTAGGTTACACTATTACGGTCTCCACAGTAATTCAATGCATAAGGGATTTGTGATTCTTTAACCATAACAACTGGTGTAGCAGAACCAACACCACCCATATTCTTATTTAAGGTGCATTGTGATGAAAAACATTAAGAATAAATAAAACCACTAGAGGAAAAATGTTAAAAATCAAAAGTCAAAAAGGCAAGTTGAGTCAGAAACACCAGAGTGAACAGCAGCATCCTTAGACAGTTTAAGAACACTAGGCACATGAAGTAAATACTGTTATGGCTTTGCCAGGACTTCATTATTGGCTTTAGTTTCTTTCATTTTTGTTTGATTATTATGTTGTTTTTTGGGATTTATTTTGTGTATTATTTGTCACTAATTATGCTTTTGGTAATGTATTAGTTCTCTATCATTTTCATATTGCTTTTGTCTTCCTTTTATGTCAACATAGTATTATCTGCAGTTGTATGTTGAGCCCAAAGGTGCAGGGTCTCTTGACACTGCAGCTGATGAACAAATTATTGTTCTAAAATCAGAAATGATCAGAAACAAAAATTATTGTGAATTACAATATTTATGCACCTATCTCTATGTGTTATAGTTCTCTTTCGCTCAGAAATTTGCTCAAGCAAATGTACTCCTTTGTTTCATATTTGTGAAAGGCTAACTCTTTACAAGACAGCCTCTGAATCTCTGGATCACTAATTCTTGTTCATTCTGGCTTATGTTAAGACTACTTTGATCAAAACAGAAACATTTTTGAAGGCAACCTGAGTAAAAGTAGCAAGTGCTAAACCTCTTCAATAACCAAGTTTACAGGACAAAACAAAATTCAAAGACATTACACTAACAAATGGATGTAACTAGAAACTATGTATTTTAATTACATACAGTTTTATTCCATTTAACTATTTTTACTCTATTTACATAAACGTTAGAGTCCATCGGGCATATGGTTGAACCTTAAATAAATTGGTTGCTATGGGGCCTAAAACCAACCTGTGCATGGCCCACATGTCTAGCAGCACACAGTCAGAATCAAAGCTGCCAATTTCAATCTAATGAACTTCTACAGTTGCTGTGTAGGAATGTTAGGTTTGGACCATTAGAGTATTATTATTATGATAGATAGATAGATAGATAGATAGATAGATAGATAGATAGATAGAACTTTATTTGTCCACAGGGCAAAATCTGGCTTTTTACAGAAGATTCTTTAAATAAACAAATAAATACACATATAGATAGATAAATAAATACACATACACACACACACCAAAATAACTAAAACAAAAGAAAATGTAAAAAGAAAGAAACTTCTGACTTGGCAGTCCCACTGAGGCATTATGCAGGCGTATTGCTGTTGGTATAAAGGATCTTCAGTAGCATTTCTTAACATATTTCTACTGAATGAATTTTTGGCTGAAAGTCCTCAGTGTTAGTGTGTCAGAGAGAGGATGTGGAGCATTGTTCATAACGACACTCAGTTTTGCTATCATTTTCTCCTTTTGTGATTTAAGTTTATTTTGTGGCTCATTATTATTTTTTGAGTTCCATGTTCTTTTTCTCCAGTTGTCACCATTTTAAGGTAATGTACTTTTTTTTAACTGGCAACCTTTTGTAAAATGACAACGTATTCCTGTGACAGTCATGTCATGCCAGGACATTTCTGGTATCCAAGATTCAGAATTGTTTTAAAGATTGTTTTGCGGTTTTAGATGTTAGTTTTCTTATGACATTTTAGGGTTAAATATTTTGTGCTTGTTCATTTTCGACTTTGGGTGACGTCTCTGGATTTTTGCTTTGATTTCATTTACATTTACTGGCTTTCGTGACTCTTGCTTTGTCATTCAACCATATAATTACCTTTCCCAATTCCTCTCAATTCCTGTTTGTCTTTTTTCTATCCATGGCAGGACAAAATGGTGGCAAAGCGTGATGTTGCCAATTTGAACAGTAAAAAATAAACAAAAATAAAAGCAAAGAAAACACTATGCTTTTTTCTTGCAGCTTAACCCAAGGGGTTTTTTTTAGGGTTTAAGTTTTTCCTACTTCCAAAAGATTTTCAGGATACACTGATTTAAGAAATACACAGTAAATTGACCTTGTTTAAGTGATTGTGGGAATGTGAATAAGTGTTCTGACTCTTAATATTTTTCAGGGAGCAATTTTGTTTTTAGTGTTACTTGTCTTTAAACCACTTCTGCATGGGTTTTCTGTTGTCGAGGAAGGGGGAGGCAAGTTTTCATTTACCAGATGCATTTTTGCAATTAGCAAAGCACATCACCTTTTTTCACGCAGCAGTTTAAACTTTGGGCATGCCTGTTGTGCGTTGATATTGAGAGATTTTGTCACAGTCCTGAGAGAAGTATATTATGTGGTCAGATCAGATTAAGAATGGTAATTCTGTGAGCAGAAATAACACAAGAATTAAGCAAAAGAAAGCAAGTAATATAAATAAAGCAAGATAAACTAAGAAACAAAGTTAAAATATACAAAAAGAGACAAAGAGAAAAAATTTAAAGTAAGTGTGAACTCATAGGGAGAACCTGTTCCAAACATTTTGAGTAATTGTGGATAAACAAGTGAGTGTGCTACATATACAATTACCAGAGGCAAAATTAATATGACCAACATAATGAACAGCTAAGTTACTGAACATGAGACAATATCCTTATTTTAGAGGACCATCTTGTTACCCTATACTAAAAACATCTATTTTTTTTGCTGTAATTTAAATGCCTGCTACATGATATTATTTTTGGACCACTGTAATCTTGCAGTTAGCTTAAATCAGGATGGCTAGATGGTTAGAATTGACCTGCACAAAACTGACCTTCCCATAAATGACAAGATTAAAGTTTCCATAAAAAAAGGCTAGAACCTTCTGCTTGACTTCTTTTCCTTGTATACTTCTGTCTGTGTGTCACTGGTTTTCTTGACTATGCAAAAGAAGTGAACTTTACTTTGAAAGTGAAATTCACAGTTGTTAAATAAATAATTCTCTATAACTGACGATAATGCATTTTAAATGTACAGTATACCTTCAGTTGAAAGTGAAATCATGACTACCATACATTACATTAGTATTCCATCAGTGCCTAACTCATACTGTAAGTATGCTAGCTTGATCACTCAAGTTTTGGTTTTTATTTTTTTCATCAAATGAACCAAGGCTTTTTCTTAATTATTTTCACTATGACTTGTTTTTATCTGCTTTTTTGTCATTGACATTTTGTTCATAATCCAGTGACTGACTGATTTAATTTTTGTGCAGGGATTTATTGGTCTGGACACAGTGGTAGCGCTGCTGCCTTGCAGTAAAGAGATCTGGGTTCACTTCCCAAGTCCGCCCTGCGTGGAGTTTACATGTTCTCCCCGTGTCTGCGTGGGTTTCCTCCGGGTACTCCGGTTTCCTCCCACAGTCCAATGACATGCCGGTTCGGTTGTTTGGCGATTCTAAATTGTCCCTAGTGTGTGCTTGGTGTGTGTGTGTGTGCCCAGTGGTGGGCTGGCACCCTGCCCAGGATTTGTTCCTGCCTTGCTCCCTGTGTTGGCTGGGATTGGCTCCAGCAGACCCCCGTGACCCTGTGTTTGGATTCAGCAGATTGGAAAATGGATGGATGGATTTATTGATCTATGCAATCATAAATCATTGCTTATTTTAATTTATTCATGCTGTCTTAGTGAATTATTGAAGTAAATCTGATTCCTGACACTCAGATCACAAAGAGTTGGTGTAAATGCATTGTTGACTAAATAGCATTAAGAGAATAAATGCTTGTTTCAATCTTGACATGTTCTTATTTTTATTTTTGTTATCATTCTACGCTTAAATTTAATTCCTCCAGTCCCATGGTGCAAAGTACACCTTGACAGAGGGTGCACACCATTAACACAAAAGCCCAGTCATATAGATAGTGACACAATGATGATGATAATACAGTAGTAGGTGACAGCAACAGGCACAGCACTGTAGGAGGCAAAAGGGGATCTAAACTGTCTCGTTCTGTCAGTTATTCCATTATCGCTCAACTGTCCAGTTCACACCATCTGACTCTGGTCCATATTTCAGTATTGCTAGAAGGCATAAAAACAGCAGCTTTTGTAGTTTTGCAACAGTTTTTTGTGATTATTTCATAATGTTCATAAACCATTGCTTACCTGTGATTTTATTTTAGTTTTCAGTCTGTATTGTCTGCTGTTATGCACCTAAAATCTGGAATAGCCTGCCAATAGGAATTCGCCAGGCTAATACAGTGGAGCACTTTAAAAACTGCTGAAAACACATTACTTTAACATGGCTTTCTCATAGCTTTATCTTAGTTTAATCCTGATGCTCTGTGCTCGTATATTCAATTAATTTGCATTATTATTTATGGTGGCTCTAAAATCCGTGGTAGCCCTTACTTTCTCTTCTGTTCTTTTTCCGGTTTTCTGCAGTGGCGATCTGCGTCACCACCACCTAATCAAAGCACCATGATGTCCCTACATTGATGGATTTAAGGCCAGAAGTCCACGTGACCGTCATCATCAAGTTCTTCCATGAGAACCCTGAATGCCATGAGGACTGATTGAGGTCATTTATGTTAGGCAGAATGCCTAGAGGGGGCTGGGCGGTCTCATGGCCTTGGGACCCCTGCAGATTTTATTTTTTTCTCCAGCCATCTTGAATTTTCTTTTTGTTTTTTCTGTCCTCCCTGGCCATCTGACCTTACTTTTATTCTATGTTAATTAGTGTTCCCTTATTTTACTTATTTATTTTGTCTTTTTTCTCTTTCTTCATCATGTAAAGCACATTGAGCTACATTACTTGTATGAAAACGTGGAATGACTGACTGTGCTATATAAATAAATGTTGTTGTTGTTGACTTCACTGTAGCTGTCGGTATTCTGTGTACAGCATATTTACCTTGCATAAACATTTATAAGCAGCATAATGTAGCGATTCTGACCTGTACGGAAACATACTGCACTGTAAAAAATACTGCGTTAAAATTACTTAAAAAAAATAAGGCAACAAATTACAAGCAATATTTTTGAGTAGATTTAATATACTGCACTATTGAGTAAACTTAATTTATTAATTAACTCAAATTTACCTAAAATAAATGAGTTTGATTAAATATAAGCAGTGGCAAAAATGGTTTCATTTTACTCTGATATTCATTTGAATTAAAGTACTCAAAAAAAGTGAGTATGCAACGCTGGGCAGTAATGACTTAACAAATACATGCTAAAAATCCATATCTCTTTATTTATTTAAACATACAGAGATAGTCACAACAACAGTTATATTTTCAAAGGAAAATTAAATCAAATGTCCAAGGATAATTTTTACTGAATTACTGACATTCTTTAAGCTTTCTTCAAAAAGTATATCTCAATCAAATAATGTCCCAGGAATGAGTGGTAAACGGGAAGGAAACAGAGAGTGAAAGCGTGAAATCCTGCAGCAGGCACCGCTCTTCAAACTCTTCCTGCATTTATGCCAACATATCCTCTTAAATGAATGGCCACCTTTTACACTACTTTTCAGAATGCTATATTGAAAATCCTGAAATAAAATATGAAATAGGAAATCAAACATCGCTAAATAAATCAGTGTTAAAAATTAACCAGAAAATATATGGCCTATGTAGAACACTAATTAAATAAGAGGTCAAATAATACCGTGACGGTTAGGCAAACGTCTTTATATGTTGTTTACAGGTCGTAGTTTAGGACAAACGCCATATCGTTCTCAAACTTATCTCAAAGTGTCATTTTCTTTTTCTGTGTAAAATAAAAGTTTTAAACGATAAAAAAACATATGTAACTATCCGAGAAATGTGCTTGCTTTTTAAAGCAAACCAACGAGGTAAGTTGTTAGAAAGACGCTGCCTTGCCCGCCATCTTTCCCACATAAAGGGAAAATTTTAGTGAAAACAACAAATGCTTACATCTGTAACTATATGAAATGAAATACTAGTTATTCATTACAGAATTAATATGCTTTATACTTACACATTCGTAGTAAAATAGCTCTTATTATGGATAAGTGTTACATCTGAATGCGTTGTTGTAAAGACCAAGAAATCGATGTTAGAGGAAGTGCCGTGTCATTACATTTCGATGTGAAAGGAAGTGCCCTGTCATTAAATTTAACTTAACTTAAATGTGTTCAATTCACAGTATATTTTTTATACTTAGAATAAGTTATAAAAAATGTTTACATTTTAAGAAAAATAATAAGTTAACATTATTCTTAATTTTTTTATTGAATTAGAATTAAAATAATCAAGAAAAAGGGTAAAACCCATTTTTATTAATTAAGGTAATGATTATTTTGCGTATAGTTAGCTATTTTTTATTATTATTTTTTACACATGCAAGATTTATTTTTTACAGTGTGGCAAGAAACTGCAGAGAGTTGAGCTATGGATGCTATAGCAACAAAAAAGGAGCTGCACTGAACAGTGTGCTAGACTGGATTGGAGAAGAATGAGAAGATAAATAGCATGGTGAAGAAACCTTGGGAAGACGGTGATTCCCCAGAAGTGGTTCACATACTTTGCAGTATGTGTCCTGAGGCCAATGGCCAAAGTGACTGAGTCTCCCAATAAAAAAACAGCTAATAAATGGCTCTCTCAGTGACTACCAAGTTAAATATGATTTTTTACCGTGCTATAGTTCAGGACAAATTCATTATATATTATGACCTTGTCGGGGCACTTAGATATGTAGGTATAATAATGATGTAAATGATGTAAAGCAACCTCTCTCATATTGTTGTAATTATGATGCAGTATGCTGTTATTACTACAATGGCTGCCTGGGTAATGCTAAAGCATTATGAACTAACAGCTGTATAGCTGATTTTGATCATTCTCCCTATCTCCCATCAAGAAAGGAACCTAAAAGGTATGTTTGTACCTTTAGTACCATGTCACAGGTGATCTGATAACAGGATATGACACAGGCAGACAGCTAGGTAGTTCCCAAAGGTGACTGGCTTTTGCTGACCCTGAATGATCCCTTCCATGATGATGGGCTATTGAGTTTCGAAATGGGAGGAGAATTTGTACAAAGGCTTGCCTGGTTCAGACATGGTGTGACCAAAGGCACAGATGTGTGAAAGTGACCACGGTATTCTTGTTGGTTGGTATATTCTGTTTGATGGTGGACAAGTGGGCCGTTGACCCTACCTGATAGTTAGGGACCAGACCCTGTAAATGCAGGTCAGTTGGGAGAGCAAGGATTTGATTTTCCATTCTTTTTTTAGCACTTTGTATTCATCCCTCCACTGTACAGTCTGTTTAACAGTCAGTCAGTCATTATCTAACCTGCTTAGTCCTGAACAGGATTGTGGGGTGCTGAAGGCTATCCCAGCTAGCATAGAGCACAAGGAAGGAAAAAAAACCCTGGACAGGTTGCCAGTCTATTGCAGGCGAACACGCACACCCCAACCAAACACTATGGCCAATTTAGGATCACCAATCCACCTAACATGCATGTCTTTGGACAGTGGGAGGAAATCATAGCACTCGGAGGAAACCCATGCAAACACAGGGAGAACATGCAATATTCATGCAGGGAGGACGTGGGACGCAAACCCAGGTCTCCTTACTGTGAGGCAGCAGCGCTACCACTGCACCACTGTGCTGCCCTCTATTTAACAGAACAAGCATTTTTAATAAATATTAGGACATAGGCATTCTTTTCTCTGAGCCAGTGTGGTAATAAAAAGTGCTAATAAACTCAATATGTATTTATTTGTTTTCATAAAATGTTCAACAACTTGAAGAAAGTGTGTGAGAGGATTACCAAATGCTGATGTACAGTAGTAAGTATAAGTTTAGATATTGGCAGTGGAGATGTTTTGGAGAGAGTAGGGAGATTTCTTCTACACAGGTTATATGTTGAGTGGGCAAAGCAGAAATAGCCATGGTGACATGTGCATGGAAGAAATTCCAGGAGTTATCCCTTATTCTGACTCTTGAAGGATTATGCTCTAATAACTATTTAGTAAAACCACAGAAAACCTGTCATGCTAATTAACAAACAATAGAACAAGATTTCACAAATTAACTATAAAGAAAATATATTAAACTAAAATGCTCATAACAAGTCTATACATTTAATTACACATATGCATTGGAAAACATTTACCAACAAAAGTATTGTTTACAAAGATAACTTTCATAAACACTTTTTTAAATCCTAAAAATCCCATTCTATTAACACCAATCCGCAGTAACTCAAATTATAGAACTTTAAACCAATATGATTAACAACAGTTACATCAATTGCATTAACCTATTCAAAGGTACAATGGTATGGAATTATAATAAATCCATTTAACAAGCCAATTATGTTAACATTGAAAAGCTGTGACCATATAGATCTCATTATTACATCCAAAAGTCCAGTCTTGTTAACACCAGTATTAGCCAACGTTTATCGGGAGACTTGCCCCCTTCTTCAGAGCTATAAAATAAATATAGCTGGATAATTAGGTAGATTAGTTACACTCAAATATATTGATTGATTAGAAAACAGAAACAATTTATGATTACATTGTATAACAAATGACACACTTTGATACCCAAAAGTGTTATACTCACTACAGCAAAATATCTAAAATACAAGTTATACCAATTTTCTTAGTCTTGAAATCAACTTACATATATTTAACCTAACCAAGGTTAACACATATTATTAAAACTTAACAGATAAATAAGAGTTGTGGATAAAAAGATTATAAAAAGTAATGTCACCATCAACTGAAATCACTGCTGTGTTGAAGCCCAACACACTTGTTATCTCAAAAGGATGCTTCCCAAATCACCAAACCGACAATAATAAATAATATTTCTGCTACGTAGGTGAAATGTTGAGTGCAGCTGGAAATGTGGACAAAGCAGGAATAGCCATGGTGACGTGCATGGAAGAAATTCAGGGAGTTGTCATTCTGTCTTCTTAGGAGCATCTCTGGTATCGAAGGGCGCTTTTATGAAAGAAGAAGTGTGCTCAATGTGAGTGAAATATGGTTGATAAAAGCTGATCATGAAGCAAAGCTGGGAAGAGCAGATATGAGGATAATAGAATTGGACGTGTGCAGTGTTACGGAGTTAGAGGAAGATGAATGCAGAGGTTAAGAGAAATATTTAGTACGGAGGAGATAGGTATTAAAATGAGGAGAAAGAGAAAAAGGCCTTAATATTTGGAGTGAAAGGCAAGTGGAAACTGAGTGAGGAAGTGCACCAAGATGGCATTGGGGGGTGAGGCCAAAAGGGAGTTTAAAGAAGACATAGTTGTGGGTGGTGTTGGATGATATGAAAACAAAGCATCTCACCACAAAGGATACCCAGGATTGTGGAAATTGGAGGAAAAAGATTTGCAACACACAATAGGTACATCTGAAAAATGGTTGTTAAACCGGTAATGGTAAGAATTTCAACAACTACACTCCTTTCAGAACATTATCGGAATAAATATCATCAGCCTATACTATAATATTTCACTATTTCAGCCATCAAATTTTATTGGTCTTAAGCTTAATATTATAGCAACAAAAAGATTTTATACAGCGAAATTTTTAGGAACAACAATTTAAAATGCAGTGCAAATGATGAACAAACATCAGTCTATTTCAGTTGTATTTGAAAACTTTTAAAATTATTAAGATATAGCTTATATGTATATCTGAGAAACATTACCTATAAGGCTAAAGTGTTTTAAGCATTCTTACAAATGAGCAACAATTCAAATGCTGCCCATGCACTATAATTTATTGTACACATTTATTTGAATCAGCAGTGTTTTAAAATGAAAACTAAGCAGATACCTGAACAGTGGCTTGCAGGCATTGGCAATACAGTAAATGCCTTATTTGAAGGCTCATGCTTATATCCAAAGTGCTCTTAAACTCTGCTGAACAAGCTTTATTGAACTAATAGAGGGAATATAAAACTGACAAGGAATGTATCAAACTTCTTCAAGCAGCACTTCACAGCTTGTTTGGTATTACTGTTTACTATTTACAGAAAGAAGGATGCAAAAAAGATCGAGTTACTATTGAAGCTCTAGTGAAAATGAAACGTAATCCTGTTAATTGTTTTTGCTATGGTTTGCTTTATTTGCTATATGTTCCATGCCCTTCATTTAGTTACTCAAATGAATTAGGATTACATTTTTTTTTATTTGTTTGGTATTCTTGTCACAAAAACAGGACTGATACTTGCAAACCAAAAAAGAACCTGTTTCTAAACTTGGCTCTAAATGAGTAGCATCGATTGCATTATTTGTAGAAATGAGATTTATATTTGGTATCCCTTACCTATGAAAAAGCAGCATCAGCATAACAATTAAGAGGAAATTTGCAATTACCTTTAGATAAGGTTTTAATTCAGTGTTATTGTAATGTAGTGTGACGCTTAAGGAGCAACAAGGAGCATTTCTTTTCCTGCCCTGCTCATTTGTGAGCATCCTTCTCGCAATGGCAGTAGAAAATCACATAGACAGGGTTTCTCAAGACCAAATAGTAGCCACTGACTGGTCATTCCAGTGCACTTTGTATAACCAAAGTACCACTTTTTAACTTAAAAGGTGAATTGCATGTAACATGAACCAGTGTTATCAGAAAGCTGACTTGCTTAGATGCAGTGCATAGTAAGCTAAGACAAAAGCAGAAGGAGAGGGTTTAATAGTTGTCAGAGAAAACAAACATAATACTATTATAATTTTAGTTCTACTCTAATATTGTTTGTTGAATTTTTTTTGTAAGAAAGTTGGTCCATACTTTTCATGAGAGACATAATGAATGTTCCATTTGTATCCAATCAATGGAAATTATACCAGGAATGCTTTGAGCACAAAAAAAATGTTGTCTTAGCTATACAACTCCCATCATATTATTTGATTGTATATGCCAGGAAATAAGAAAGTAGGGTGTGAATACTATTTAAGGTTAAATGCTAATTTAAATCAATTACTACTTTATTCTTCTTTAGATTTTTAGCTGGGTATTTTTTTGAAATGAGAAACACAGAGGTGCAGTGTTTAGTGGTGCTGCTTTACAGATCGAAGGTCCTAGACTTGAATCCCCTGCCAGATCATAGTCTTTGTGAAGTATGTACATCTGTGCACACACATGCTCACATCTTCTGTATAATTTTCTTCAATTACTCAGTAACTGAACTTGTGTCAAAGCACTGGGACCACACCAAGGCTAAAAGTATAATAAAATAAGTTATTCAAAGTAACTCTTTTGTTGGCACCATGGTGCATTGGTTAGTGCTGGTACCTCACATATTCAGTGCCTTGGGCTTGAAAACCATGCTCTGGGTAGAATTTTGTTTTCTCCCAGCATTTCTTTAATTTAATTATGGGTATTCCTGTTTTCTTCCCACATTTTTAAGGATAATGTATGTTATTGTAATTTGACATTCTAAATTGCCTCCATGTGAATGCAGATATGCTGTATTGATAAATCTTCTGGAAAATAAAAACATATTCTTTATGGTTATGCAAATGAAGTATGAATAATTTGAAGGAATTCTGAATATTAAACATAACTGAAGTCATACTGTATTTAGCCGTAATGTCATAGATACATTACTATCATCAGCATATAAATACAGCTTGCAAATTCTTGGCATACAAATTTTCTCTGATAAATATGACTGTATGCTGCTGGCATGCATTCTGGAACCATAAAACAAGTGTGCACACAACATTGAATATGACTTAATGATATACTGTGAAAACTAGTTTGACTGTTGCAAAAATGCAACATTTCCCAACAGAGAAAATATCCATAGTTTTCCGACAGGGTCCAACAATTGGCACAGACTGCTCAGTCAATTAGAATGCAGGAAGCTGAAGACCCGGTTCAGTTCCCTGGCAGGGAGAAAACATATCTTTTCTTTTTTAAACCATAAAAGGATATTAAATTTTATAAGACAAAAAGCTCTATCTAAACCTTTTTCCTTTTAAATATTAAAGTACATTAAATATTTTTTTAAAAAGCCATATAAATTGAGTGAACAGTTGGTAAGTCAATCAAAATCACAAATTGTCTTTCAGCTAAAAGTCAGATTTCAATTTTTATTATTTTAAGGACCTAAGAGTAGATTTAAATGACATGAAAGGTATTTTTTATTTTCTAATGTCTCTGGAATGTTCTTCTGAGACTGTAAATAATATGAACAGTTTTTCTCATAATGGTTCTTGTTTTTAAGTTCTGCAACATATACAGTAGACAGACAGACTGGGGGGCACTATATAATAGATAGATAGATAGATAGATAGATAGATAGATAGATAGATAGATAGATAGATAG
>JANRMT010062832.1:4904245-4940497 GCA_026402145.1 Polypterus bichir lapradei | reverse complement strand
TAGATAGATAGATAGATAGATAGATAGATAGATAGATAGATAGATAGGGGAGGCACTATATAATAGACAGACAGACATGAAAGGTATTGCATAGATAGAGGGAAGGCACAATATAATAGATAGACGGGGAAAGCACTATACAGACAGAAAGATAGACAGGGACTATAACAGTGAGACAAAGAAGGCAACATATAGATAGACAGACAGACAGGGCACTATATATTAGATAGACAGGGAAGACACTATACAGTAGATAGACAGGGAAGGCACTAGACAGACAGACAGACAAATGACCAAGACAACTTTCAAACCCAGGACTCTCAAGCCATGATGTGACAGTGCTAAACAATGCATCACAGCACTACCTATTTAGTTCCATTAACATTTTGTGGTTATTAGAGGAATACATTAATATTTGAAAATAATACTCACCTTTAGAGTCTACCTGTTTCTACTGTAATTCTCCATAGACTAATCCTAATATTAGGATATAGGCTTTATGGTTTCTGCTTTCATTGAAATATTTTTTTTTTTTCACCAATTAAAACTAGATGAATATTCAAATAACAAAGGATTACTATAATATGATGATTTCATGTGTTTTCCACATACTTATCCATCCAAGCAGCAAATGTACTTTTGGAAAGAGATTAAGCATCATAAATTATAGGATTATAGAACTGTCTTTAATTAAATAAAGCTAAAGTACTATTAGCAACAAGAATAAATTAATTTTGATTTGCTATCCATTTTTTGTGTGATATGTCCAATAAATGTAATAATTATTTATGTTACAACATGGTGCAGTAAAAACAAAATCAGTGTCCATGTGGAGTTTGTATATTTTTCCCAAGTTAGCATGGGGTTTTCTCTGTTTACTGCCACATCAACAATGATGTGCAGTTTAGGTTAATTAGCAATTCTAAATTGATCCCTAAGTCAATATGAATGTGGACGTGTGCGTGAGTGAAAGGTTGTCTGTCCAGAACTGCTACTTGCCTTGCGCCCAGTGCTGACACAATAGGTCCCAGCCTACCTTGACTCCAGATACTATTAAGAGAGTTTGGCAATGTTGTTTGAACTATGCAGACTTAAGTTATATAGTTAATGCAATTTACTGGATGGCTTTTTCCTCACAGTTCTGGAGTCTTTAGCTCAAAGTCTAGCCTTGTCTGTGTGGAGTCTGCACATATTTTCTATTCCACTGTGTTTATTCTACAGTTTTCTCTCATATGTGGATAGTTAACTGCCTATTATAAAATTGCCTGAATAAGTTAAAGAATTTTGGAGATTTTGAGGTATTTAGTTTTTCTATTTGAGGGGGTATTTTGTCCCTAAATATTGAAATATCACAATTTCCTTTCTTAAGTGATGCATACTGCCTGACATACAATCCTGCGAAATTTCAGCTTTTTAACTAAATAGAAAATAGAGTTTTGTTGATGAGCTAGTGAGTAAGCCTTGTATTGCATATATATATATATATATATATTGTCGCAGTAGGGGGCAGTAGCGCTCCCTTGAACCCTCAGGTACCACGCCAAACACCTGGTAAAATTGCCACAATAATGATATTTATTATAATAATGTGCACCAAGCACCCTCCACTCCACTATATTCATAAATAACAATAACCAATAATAATCACAATCCTCCACTCCCAGACGCGTTGCCCTCCTACCACCCAGCTCAGCTCGTTGTCTGGGAGTTCCCAGAGTCCTTTTATTCCTCCTGACCCGGAAGTGTTTCTGCCCAACAGTTCCACAAGTCCTTATTCCTTCCGGGTCAGAGTAAACAGTACTTTTCTTCACCCCGGAAGCCCGTCGCTCTTCCTGTGACGAACTTCCGGGTCATGGTGCACAAATGAGTCCACTGGCTTCCCGACAGCGACTCCCAGTGGCCCCCAAGGTATCCAGCAGGGCTGTGTATAAAAACTCCATAGTCCATGAGGCCCTGCTGGAATTCGGGGCCCATGTATGCTCTCGGGAGAGCTCCTCCTGGCGGCCTGGGGGTGAGGGCCGGAGTAAAATGCCGGCAATCCACCACAGTTCCCCCCCCTTAGCGACGACAACTGGGGCGGAGCGTCGATCCCCGCGAGGGACGTCCTCCTCCAGGAGGACATGTCATCCGGACCTTGGTTGTATTGTTTAAACCTCCCGGCGAACCTTGGAGGAACGGTGTATCTTCTATCCCACCGCTCCCCTGTCCTCCGGGAACAATCTCGCCACACGTGTCCCTGTTCCTGACAGTTGTAACACCGCCGACGTCCTCCTGGTTGTTTCTCTTCCCGGGACCTGAAACATCTCGGGAATTCGGTCAGCTCCACCCTTTCCCCCGCTAAGGAGGGTTTTACAGCTGCCTCACAGCTCTCGACCCGTTTTCCCATCTTGTCAGGAGACCCCCGTTTTATTTTAGGGATCTCCTTTTTATTCTTGGGCTTATCTGCAGTTTGAGTCTCTTTATGGGAAAGAGAGACCCCTTTCACTGCTTTCTCGCCCTTTACTTTATTTATTGCCGGAGGTGGCGTATTTAGCACCGCATCGTCGCGAGAGCCAGCACTTTTCAGCTGCTCCGTTCCGATCGGCGCTTCCTCCCCTCCTTCGGTCATCACGCAACAATCTCTTGTCGGGCACACTGTGCTTTGACACCCGCTACTTATTAACCGCGGTGCCGGCTCGCACTGTGTCCCTTTATACTGTACGATACGGGCCGGACTCACCTGTATTCCCGCATCGATCATGACTGGAGCCTCCCGACCAAAACACTGTAGATAATCCCATATCCTTTTTAGCGGTGCTTCGGCCGTCGCTCCCAACTCTTCCACTTGTTTTTTAATGTTTGTTAATGTCTGTAATAGAACACATACAGGCTCGAGCAATTTCTCGAAATCCCGCACGTCAAAATTGTTATTTAATTCGACCGGAGGTAATTTTGCTTCCGCCTTCTCCTTACCTACCGGCCGGGAGCCAATCAGCACGTCCGCTCCTGGCACGTGCTCGGCTGGGTCTTGCAAAGGCTTTTGGGATTTGGAGTTTCTTTTAGAGGGCCGGGGTGGCGTTACTGGCCGACTGCGATCCGCCTTTTCTATTTTATCGGCGGATCGTTCAGTCACGTCCCGTCCCTCATTACTTTTAAATACAGCTGGCGCTGCTTCGCCTGCCTCCCCCTTCCCCTTCAGGGAGCTCGATTCCATCGAGGGAACGCTGACCTCACCTCCATACTGCTGTCGACCTTCTCCTTCCCATAAACCGTCTGGGGAAATCACGTGCCCACTTTCGGCGAATGGAAGGTGGCCCTCATGGTCATAGGATCGACTGTAGTCCTTTGAGTTTTCCCAGCCTGTTCCGGGATAGGTCACATGACTCTCTTCGTCGAATGGGATCCCCCGTTTTCGATTCCTAGATGGGCTAGCTTCTTCGTCATCGCGGCCATCTTGCCTAGGTGGGAAGTACATCTCCGACTCGTCGTCAGAAACGAAGAGACCGGCTTCTGCAAAATATGAATAATAATTTCCCGGCGTATCGGGCGTTTTTCCGGCACATACCTCTCTATTTACAGGACGTTTTCCCAGTCCATTTAGGTAGTCCGGCGTGTCCGATGTCTGGCGGCCTTCCTGCTGCCGTAACGCACGGGCCCTTTCGGCTTCAATCATTATCCGGTCTTCCTCGCTTCCCGTCAGGTAGGTCCACAACGTCGCGGCGTCATCTAGGGCCATTTTCTTTGGGCGATCCTCATTCTTCCTCCCAGATTTCTTCCCCATGGTGAATCGATGTATACACAGGCTTTCTATTGCAGCGCGCTTTGTAGAGGGTAGCGTTTCTACCTTCGGACGTTTGAGCGGGACCTTCTTAGGGTCATCTGCGTACACAAAATTTGTTTTATATTCAGGTCCTCTGCCAACAGACGGCCAGAGAATCCTGCCGACTACGCCAATTGTGACAGAATTAGGGTTTTCTTGCACCCTTGTACCCTCAGACTACACGTCAGACACCAGATAAAAGTCCAAATATTATTTATTATAATAATAACGTGCACAAAGCACGCTCCACTCCCAAATACTCCAATAATAATCACAAATAAACCAACAATAATACAATCCTCCAGCTCCCAGACGCGTTGCCACCCTTCCACCCAGCTCAGCTCGCCGTCTGGGAGCTCCCACAGTCCTTTTATATCTCCTGACCCGGAAGTGTTTCTGCCCAACAGTCCACAAATCCTTATTCCTTCCGGGTCAGGGTAAACAATGTTTTTTCTCACCCCGGAAGCCCGTCGCTCTTCCTATGACGAACTTCCGGGTCATAGGGCACGAAGAACTCTTCGGTCCTCCCTGCAGCTCCCTCTCGTGGCCCCCATGGCATCCAGCAGGGCGGTGCATAAAAACTCCATTGTCCATGATGCCCTGCTGGTCTTCTGGGGACCTCCATGCTGCAAGGAGGGCTCCACCTGGCGGCTTGGGGGTATTGGCCGGGATACATAGCCGGCCATATCTTACAATATATATATATATATATATACACACATATATATACAGTATATATATATATATACAGTATATATATATATATATATATATATATATAGTATATATAATAGAGAGAGAGAGAAAGATTTTGACACATTGCATAGTATCACTGATATTGATATGTGAAACGGGCACACTCATAAGCAAGAAGTGGCATTGCAATTTCTTGCTAGCACTCAATGGTTTGGATACATTAGGACAAAGTTCCATTACTGTGATACTTAAATATTTTTCTGGTTCTCAGAAGAATATTTAATGAAAAGGACTGGATGGTGAGATATAGTCAAAATTCAAAAAACAACTATCAATCCTGTCTTACACCACAGCCCTAACTGTAACCAAAATTGCAGCAGTAATTTTGTACCAAGAAGTTTCTTTAACAATAAGTCGAGATTGAAAAATAAAATGCACACACCACTGAGAGGATTTGGTGTATCAACAATGGTCAGGAAATGCATGACCCTGACCTTTAAACTGTTGCATTACTGAAGTCACACACTGTGCAGTCCCTACCAATCTTGTATAGCAATCCTCTGACAATGATAAACAAAAGATGTCTCAAAATGGATGCATACATAGGCAATAATAATGGTGTTGTTGTAAGGTGGTAGGCAGCACAGTGAGGCAGTGGTAGTGCTGCTACCTTGTAACAAAAAGGCTGGGGTTCATATCCCAGGTTCTCCCTGTGTCATGTTTGCATGTTCTCCCTGTGTCTGCATAGGTTTCCTCTCAGGGCACCGGTTTCCTCCCACCGTCCAAAGACATGCAGAGTAGGTGGAATGGCAATGCTAAATTGGCCCATGTGTGTATTCACCCTGCGATGGGCTGGCACCATGTCCAGGGATTGTTCAAGTCCTTGCAACTAACGCTTGCTGGGATAGGCCCAGATTCTCAGAGACCCTGCTCAGGATAAAGTAGGTTTGGAAAATATATGGATGGTAAGCCATTAAATATTTTCAAAATTTTCAACATTGAAATAAGCATTAGATTTAGATTCTCCAATATTAAAAAAAAACATAAACTGAACCCAAAATAAGTGTAAAAGATTGCAGGAAACATCACAAAAATTTAGAAATGAAGCAAAAACATAATACAGCTGAAATCCTTTTTATTTTGGTTATTGGAAAGTTTTATTCACTATGTAGTACTGGCTGATAATATGTTTATTTCTGCCACTTCATATTTCATAAGCATGCTGTTTCTGGGAGCCATTTTTTTATTTAAATACAAAATAACTTTGAAATAGCATAATTGGTTGAACATCCAAACTGTAAGCTGGGCATTGTACCAGAAGGAAGCATCTGTTGGCCTCAGCCAGAATCTTCTGCAGTAATACCAAAGAGAACTTGACCAATCAAAAGAAGTATTTAATGTTTTCAAATAACAAGAAAGATCAAAAAACTTAAAGAAAAACCACAAACACAAACTTCACTGTCTGGATCTTTCTAAACAGGCTGTTGTCTCTTTATTACTGGGTGCATTGACTTCTGAATTTCGATACCTTCACAGAGCAAACTCCCTCTTGCCTGTCTCTCACTTTCATTGTATCTGTCTGTTTAACTCTGGGGTCACCTGTTCACTTAAATGGGGTAACACAGTCCCCTCTTCCAGAGTCAGAGAGTGCATGCTACTTTCCAGCAGCCTCATCTCTGACAATCCTCTACTTTTGTGTTACCACATTTTCCTGGAATATGACATAATACTATTATGGAAAAAAATTTCCTCTGTTGTCAAAGAAATCATTCATAGAGACCAGATGAAAATAAAGAACGATTCTTTATCTGCACATAGATATGCACAAATGTGTCAGTCCATGGAGTGAGCAATCAAGAAAACAATTCATTCCCTTTAATACTTTCTATTACTATTACCTTATCTAATACATCATGTCATCTGACTCTTAAAATGCAGAATTCTATTATCTTAGCCAATCAACTATAGCCACCAGTAACTTCGTATACATGTTGATTCTTCCATTATTCTAAACATCGCTTTGTTAATAGGGGAGTCCTATGGCCTTTCACAATTGATCTTATTACCACTTCATAATAGGAGTGTTTGGGCGTTCTCATTAGCTTGTTCTTGTTTTTAAGGGGGTTCTTATTACTCATTTAATTAATTTTAACCTTATTAATTACCTTGATGATTCCTCTTAAGATAAGGCAACCCTCACGTGCTCAAGCTTTAAGCCGCATTTAGTTAACCCTTTTGTTACCTTAAGTCCTTTTCCTTATGCTTTTAATAATTCATTTAAGTATATGCTTGTATTAAATTGTAAACATTGTCATGTATTGATTAAAATATTTAATTAAAATTCTATAGTATCTCAAAAAGTATACTCTATAAGGTGGGCATACGAGTTGCCTCTGACCCTGGGTCAGTGGAGTGAGGCAGAGAGAGGACCGCCTGTATCAGTAGGCAAAGGGATGAAGCAGCTGGATAAGCATCCAAAGTGCTCACTAAGTGCTATGTCTGCAAATGGCAATCTCAGAGCTGTTTGTTTTTTTTCCGCCCTCCTGTCCCGCCTCTATGGACAGTTTAGCACATGTATAGATTTAATGCTTTTGTGATTGCTAGAATCATGGTGTGTCTTGGGAAATTTTGGGTTACAAAAAGTATGCCACCACAAAAAAATGGTTGGAAAACACTACTCAAACTACACCTTTGCTCCTGGCAAAGGATCTTTGTAGCTGCTGTCTTGCTTAGAAACTGACATCATGCATTACTTGGATGGTTATGTTGTGTTTTTTGCATAAAATGGCAAAGATACTGCAAAGTTGAATCATGGATAGGGATAATCATTACACTTCTATTTTGTAGCATTTTGTCATTATATTAGAACATTCAGCACTGTAAGCTGACTAGAGACTTATTTTGGTTTTAGATAAAGATAACTTATTTAGCACTTATGTGATATGACATTGATTCAAACTTCTTACAGAAAAATAAAATGAAAATAAAGAGAGGGCATAATTTTTACCTTCACACCTTTTCGCTAGCATTGCACAAGGTCTTCCATAAACCCTCTCCACCTCCTTTCCTCCCACTCCCCTGCACCTTTGTCAGTATATCTTCATCCATTACCCAACCCGCTATATCCTAACTACAGGGTCACGGTGTCAGTATATCTTGTAATACGAAATGCTAAACCCTTAAATGAATTTTTTTTTTTATAAAATTTTTAAAGATACTATATAAATATGGTACTGGATGTGTATGCCATTCTTTAGGTACATACTTACCTTATTTGAATTATAATGAAATGTCACCCTGACCAAAGCAGTGCCTGAGATGCTTGCCTTGTTGCTGGCACTGGATGCGAAAAAAAATTAAATCATTAAACAGGCCACATTAATCACAAAAATGAACACATTAACTTCCGTCCATCCATTATCCAACCCGCTATATCCTAACTACCGGGTTACGGGGGTCTGCTGAAGCCAATCCCAGCCAACACAGGGTGCAAGGCAGGAAACAAACCCCGGGCAGGGCACCAGCCCACCGCAGGGCACACACACACACACCAAGCACACAATAGGGACAATTTAGGATCACCAATGCACCTAACTTGCATGTCTTTGGACTGTGGGAGGAAACCCATGCAGACACGGGGAGAACATGCAAACTCCACGCAGGGAGCACATTAACTTTCCCAGGGCTAATATATAAAAATATATATATATGAATGGAATCAAAAGTCTGTGATATGGTTTGCATATTTGCAGCTAGAGATCCACAAAGGGAGAAAATGAGTCACATATCTTAAAATAGTTTTTTATTCCTAAGCTTTCAACAAACTTACCAGGTATCATCATCAAAGGAAAATGGTTAGACATACAGGAATCAAAGTCAATATATAGCAAAAGATGGGTGTAGGTGGTTGTAAAGGTGGGAAGGGTAATAAGGTGGGGTTTGGAAGGTGTTTGTTATAAAGTCTTTATTTTTATTTGGATGTTGTTCTTTTTAAGCCTGTATATGCTGGGTTCAGGTCCAAGTGTCTGTTAATGGTGTTTTCATTAGAAAGCCAAGATTCAGCCACCTCACTGGCACTCTTAGTATTGGCCCTGAATTTTACTTTCACGGTGTCCCAGTTAAACATGTGTCTGGTGGAAGGTGTATGTGTGTATATAATGTAAAAAGGAAATAAAATAGGTAAGAGTATGACATCCTGGGAAGCCTGGAATGGAGCAGTAAAAGAAAGGAAGCCTGTACAATATGAAGCAAGAAAAAGAGATTAGGAACTCTTTCAAGGAAATCATCATTTAAATTATCATTCATCAGATCCATCAGTGAAGCAAGCTGAGCATTCAAGAGTATGCCCTGGTATTTCGAAAATGAGAGAGAGACAGAGGTCTGTCTGGCTTTAAATAGCTCAGTATATTAAGTAAGCTTAAAATAAGTGTCAGTAAGTGAATAATTTGATGACTGAAAGAGAGCTGACTTTCTCTTGAACCTTGCTTTTTAAAGACTTATATGCATAAGCAGTGTGTCTGCTTTGTTCAATGATAATATTTCTTAATATAGCCTGAGTGGATAGTACTAATAATGCTTAGCTTGTTCATTCTCGTCTTCTGTGAAGCCTGTAAAAAATGATGAAAGAAGTTCATGTTCTGAAAGTTTCTAGCTTTGCAAATTTCTCTTTGCAATTTTCTTCAAGATAATTAATTTTTTACCCCATTTTATATACATTCTTGTTTAAATTTTGTTTTATTACCTATTATATTTCTTATTTAAAACTGAAATTGTATAAATGACGTGCAGAAGGTATTTACAAAAGGCATGCCTGTTGTGATGTACTGCTTAGCGCACATACTATATGTCTGCTTATTGTTAAAAAGAAAAACAATCAAATGAGCCAAATATTAAGCGGCACTTGGAGTAAAATAAATATCTGTCTACTTTATAGATATTCCAGAATATTTCTGAGTTTCCAAAACAAGAACTGAAGTAAAACATTTTTTCATGATCAAATTATTATTGATAAAATGAAAAAGAAATACAGTTGAATAAAACCAACAATAGCAACTGATTTGTGAGGTATGGAAGATCAAACAACACCTGTGGCCTCATGTAATTCACACTAAAACATGGTTTATGGTCAAAAGTGGAAAAGATGCATAAATTTATGTGTACACCAAGTTCCATGCACTTCTCCTGCAAACCCAACGAATGTGAAATTTAACAAATGTGCAAGTGCCAATAACCCCATTCCGACTTATCAATAAAAAATATAAATATTTTTTAATTATATAAATATCACCTTCTATTTAGTGTTTGTTTAAAAAACAATGAAAAAGGCACGTGATGAAAAGAATTTTAGTGGATGCAAAGTGGAGGCAAGGAAAAATGTACTATTTGTTGGCGTACGCAGTGGTAAAAGAAACTAAAGTGTGGTGGAGACACTCAAAAGTTCAAGTTCAGAAAGCTGCACAGTGCCCTAAAGAAAACAGAAGTGGTCAGATATCACAGTCAATGTGAAAAGGCAAGTCGCAGCTCACCGTCTGTTTATGCTGTTTCAGACAATATTACAAAAACAGACCCCCATGCGATGCTCAGCCGGTAATGGTGCTACTGTACTCTCCACATCTTCAGATGCTGGCTGCACACATACCTCTCTCTTTGAAATCGCCATGCGACCATCTGGCTGTGTGCTGAAGGACGCTGTTCTGGAGGCACAAAATGCAACAGTGGATGCTGTAACAGATGTGGCCAACTAAGGAATACATGGGCTGTACTATATGATATTAACCACAAATGAAATTCATTGGTTAAAAAATAAATGCTGCATCTGATTACTTGGCTTTACATTCTACTAATTACATTCAAACGAAGTTGTAACTCTGTCCGATCTGGCTGATCATATGGTGGGTCAGGGTCAGGTTCATTATAGCATATCTCTTCAGGTACATGCTTGCACTCTGCAACAGACTTTTTGTGCACTATAGAGCAGCACATTAATAGAGTGGAAATGCTTTATATTTACATAAGCACATTAATTCTCTGAAGATGCCTTTATAGTGTAGCAATGGCACCGAGTGCCACAACGGATCGATTCTTTGCTCTTCACTTTGAGGTGGCTTGCTATCCTTAAAAGGACTGCTTGCCTTTTGCTTCACTAGTGCAGCTGTGCAGAACTGGCATTTTTATAGGCTCTCTTGCTATAGATGATGTAATGCCAGCTCATTCTTTTGGTGATTCATCCTTGGCTGATGTAACTTGTCCAGCGATGTTGCAATAGCAATGTACGTGCAGATTACTGTTCCGATTACATTTGGGAAACCGGACATTGCTGCAAATGTTTTCCAGTTCAATCACAGTGTAAGGAAATCTTGTCTCTCTGGATGATAAGCAGATAATGCCAACCTATATATCTAGCATGGCACGACTCAATAATGTTTGTGAACTACCCAATCATCAGCAAGTTTATGTTGAAAAGCTCCTGTGTGGTTAAAAACCTGAGAGCAGGCAAAACTTGCAAAGGAACACAATTCCTCAAAGTCTGTCTTTGTAAAGCCAGTGCCAGTTCAGCACACAGCTCCAAGAGGATGGCTCTTGGAAATCGAAATTGACTTAGAAGCCAGTAATTATCTTTCTGTAAATATGCACTGATTCTTCTATTTGCAATGTCTTCTAACAGTGCTAAAGCAGCCATGGTAGTTGAAATAGTTTGGCCATTCCATGCACTGTTATATTATTACAGAATGATTACAATCAACTGAATTGAATTTGTTAGCGATATGCAGTTAATTTCGGTACATTTGATAAAACTTGCATCATTGATGTGAATCTAAAAAAGAAAAGCAGACCACGGAAACTGAAGCGCTTCTTTGATGTTGTGTGCTGCCAGTTTGCAAAACTGAGCAGAGAAGTGTGTTTGCAAGGGGGACACTGCGGTCAAAATGTGCAAGGCCTTATTTAGTTTAGTTTTTATACATCTCGAAATGAGCGTGGAAACAGACGTAGGTGACATTTTAGTGCGTACACACCGTTGAGTGCCCCTGGTGCCTCATCTCAAAACATTACAGGGATGAAAACAAATTGAATTTAAAAAGAAAGTGAAAATTAAAGCAATAAGCCAGGAAGTGACGATAAGTATGTATGTAAGTATGAAAAAAATGTACACAAAAGTTTTTTAAAAAACTAAGGAAACTTTAAAATTTTAAAATAAAAAAGGTTTTTAAATAAACATTTTGTAATAAGTGGTCCGCAGTGGAGGACGAATTTTTAAATAAATAATCAGGACCTGGCAGAGTGCAGGCTCCACATGGGGGCTGATTGCAGTAGCTTGGCTGCATTCACACCTCGGAGTGGGCGAAGGTTCG
The DNA here is from genome assembly GCA_026402145.1 of Polypterus bichir lapradei. Taxonomy (NCBI): domain Eukaryota; kingdom Metazoa; phylum Chordata; class Cladistia; order Polypteriformes; family Polypteridae; genus Polypterus; species Polypterus bichir. Next base: position 4,928,653 of record JANRMT010062832.1, on the reverse strand, counting down.
CACCTGCGCCCAATCAGGCTGGTATAAGATGAGCATGCACAGGCAAGAAGTGGAGAAAAGAAAATGAGGGAGAGAGATGGAAGTCATGGAGGTTAAGTAAGGAAAGATGGGAAAAAGGGCATCAAGGGATGATAGATGGTGCGAACGCAGGCAGAGGGGAACAAGAGCCCCATGAGAAGAACATTTGGCAGGACGCTCAGGAAAAGGAGCAACCAAATGCTCTGGGAGGCTTCAACAGCAGCCCGACGGACTATGAGAGAAGAGAGAATGTGGCACAAACCTCGGCACAGTGCCCTGTAAAGCCTGCAGATGGCCATCAGGAACCCGAGCTAGATTAGAAAGTTGTCTGAGCCTGCTGGTGGATATCACCTCATACCAAGGAATCTGCTTAGGGTAAGCCATGGAGACTTTGGTATTACAAAGATGCACTGTGGATCGTGGTTTTAATACGGGATGTGTGCCCTTGCTTTTAGCCTAATTTTCAATGGAATATATTTGTTGAATTTTTAATCTCAACTGGACACTGTGTTTTTATCAATCTATATACATCAGACTTCCAATATGACTCAGAGTCCTGTCACGTGCAAAAGTTCGCTGATGACACTGCTATTGTGGGCTACATCAGGAGTGGGCAGGAGGTGGAGTACAGGAAGCTAATCAAAGACTTTGTTAAATGGTGCGACTCAAACCACTTACATCTTAACACCAGCAAAACCAAGGAGCTGGTGGTGGATTTTAGGAGGCCCAGGCCCCTCATGGACCCTGTGATCATCAGAGGTGACTGTGTGCAGAGGGTGCAGACCTATAAATATCTGGGAGTGCAGCTGGATGACAAATTGGACTGGACTGCCAATACTGATGCTCTATGTAAGAAAGGTCAGAGCAGACTATACTTTCTGAGAAGGCTGGCATCCTTCAACATCTGCAGTAAGATGCTGCAGATGTTCTACCAGACGGTTGTGGCGAGTGCCCTCTTCTACGCGGTGGTGTGCTGGGGAGGCAGCATAAAGATGAAAGACGCCTCACGCCTGGACAAACTTGTTAAGAAGGCAGGCTCTATTGTAGGAGTAATGTTGGACAGTTTAACATCTGTGGCAGATGAACAGTGTCATCTCCAGGCAGAGGAGTAGCTTCAGTGACAGACTTTTGTCACTGTCCTGCTCCACTGACAGACTGAGGAGATCGTTCCTCCCCCACACTATGCGACTCTTCAATTCCACCCGGGGGAGTAAATGCTAACATTTTTTTTTTTTTTTTTCATTTTTATTACTATTTAATTTAATATTGTTTCTTTGTATCAGTATACTGCTGCTGGATTATGTGAATTTCCCCTTGGGAATAATAAAGTATCTATCTATCTATCTATCAGATTATTTATTTATTTGTGATGATTTGCACTGCACTATTTTGAACACTGTTTGTTTCTGGTGAGCGTGCATCAATATGCAGATGTGCATTGCAGCCAAATTCTTTGCTAGTGTTCCGGTGTCAGTAATTCAGTGCATCTGCATCCATAGCAGTGTAAAGAGGAGGTTAAGTGGGGCAAGGAAGCATTAGATTGGGATAAGAAATCAAAGGAAGAACAGGGAGGTGCAAGCTAGTGCAATAATGAGAAGGCAGGGGGTCGGTAACACTGCGGAGGAGAGAGCGGCCAGTGCACCAGGGTTTGATTGTTCCTTGTTAAACAAGAGGAAGGGGCAGGAAAGGATTGGGCAGCCTTTTAGAGATCTCGTATACACTGAGAGAAATGTGTTTAAGATGGAGGCAGATGCCAGGAGTCAGAGAAAGGGACTGAAGTTGATGGCATCTTCACCCACTGAGAAGACCCAATGGGAAGATAAAGGCACACTGGTCTGACAGGAGCAGGAAAAAAACCTGATATCTGCATGGTTTTAGACTCGGCTTTTCAACTTATTCATTATTGGTTTTATCCTCCTTTAAAGAACACCTAATTTTATCGTGGATTATTTATTTATTAAGCAGATGACACTACACTTTATTTATTATTGAACTTTAGATTCTTAAATAAAATTAACTATTTGCAATTTTGCATTTACCCTTGTCTGTTATGTGTCCTTATTGCTCTGGCATCTTATTGCTCTTGCATTTTAGTATATAATTATCAATGGTCCTGGTTTCAAGAGGTATGGCAGCTGCAGCCAACTGGAACTGTCACAGTCAACAAACAGGGCAAGACGCAAAACAATTCCTGCTTGAAAATTAGATCACAATAGTGATGATCTACTAAACCCTATCACTGTAAGATAATATCCCTTGAATAACAAGGTATAGTTGGCACCATAAAGAAAAAAAATTACAATGGAAAATTACACGTATAAAGTGTAGCAGGTATATATACATACAGCATAACATTAGGTAACTAACAAAGCACTGTGCCAACACTTTTATTTTAAATATCAAGTTACTTGGGAAAAATAAATCAAATACTAACATTTTTTCAATGTTTCTGAGTAAAGATAGGGCACAAAATAGTTTTTTGTGTTATGTTCCTTACAGTTACAGTACATATTGTTACAAACTTTACATATAGGGAGTTATTAAAAAATCAGCTACGTACAAAATGAGAAAGGCATATTTGATATTTGCCATAAAAGTCACTTCACTAGGTTAAGTAAAAAATAATTAACCAAGTTATAAAATTAATGCATAATGTAACATTCAGATGTGTTTGATAACTTAGTTAATTGTCTTGAAAGACCATCTTTTTAAATTATCTTTTAGTTACTTCATCAAAGTGTTAGTATATGGGGGATTCTTTAAAGTTTTCAACTGACATATTTCAGGCAACAGGCCAAGGCCTCATAGTCTTGTCACGCTGAACTGAATTGCAGTGTATTCTGGGAAAACTGAAACACAAAGCAGGATTCAGGATATTTAGAAAATGTAGCCTTTGATACCCATAGGAATGACCATGACTTGGTGATAACGAATTAGTCCCCTTTTCTTTATTTTGAAAAATTGTAAAACTGTTAGCTGCTTTACTAGCAGAAAGAAATACAAGTGCTCACTTTAGTGACTGCTTTAGTCTTTTTCAAATAAAGCGTTCAGTTCGTGTAAGTTGGTGCTTTGTTGCAAAAATTATCCATTTAATTCAGTTCTTTTCTGACACATTTGTAAAAAGCTTATACGGGCACTTATAAGGAACCTTTCCCTGCCTGTTAACAATTAAAAATGGACAGTAGCTCTGTCTCAGGCAAGAAATCTTTCTTCTTATTTTCCAATTAAGGATATTTATAACCTGTAACTAAGGAACTGGATCATCTGAGAAATGTCATCCAGAAATCAATAAAGACTGCATGGGCCCACCCAGACCGTATAATGCTTGGTATTTGCTGCTATTTGTTTTGATGCAGATCAATATAAATATTACTTACAAGCTTAACCTCAATCACTGTGTCTGGATTGTAATCAGCAAACTGAGACATAACTATCGTCTCTTAAGGACTCAAGGGCATGCCTTTGAACTTTTTATTGGTGGTAAACTGCGTTAAAGTAAAGGAGTTAGAGTAAAGAACCGAAGATGATAGTTGGTCATGTTAGATGATTCAATAACCCAATAAAGCAGTCGTTTATCACATTTTTGTGTATTAAATACTTTTGATACAATCGTGTTCATAAACAGAGCTAATAGAATTAAATTCCCTGTGTTAAGAGGCTATGTTAAATACATGCCTTTTAACAGTATTTTACAATATTATGTTGGTAAAAATGTATCCCAATTGGCTTGTTGGTGGCTCAATAGCATTTGTGCATGGCAGGGCCCAATTCAATGAATGTAAAAGTGATATCATTTGAAGTCCTGTCATTTGAAATCTCAGAATAAAATTGTTGTCTACTTTGGACCATGAAGCAGAGCAGGTCAGGAGTTTTGCCAATAAATGAAAGTGTCAGAGAAATGCTAAATCATTACAATGTACAGATAATCCAGCTGTGAGGCTGATTTGTTTTTGTGACATAAACACTGAGTACATATTTGTTCACTTACAGAACAAAGCTTTTATAATTCCTTTCCACTTACATTGGGGTGAGTGTACAGGCACAAAATGGCTGCAGTCACATCATCCAATTGGATGCTATGGTGGTGTCTATGTAGAGTATCTGAGTGGCTAGAGCAGTGCTTTGTAAATGTGTTACAATTTAATTAAAATTAATTATTAGATTGTAACAGTACATGAAAAATCAAGGAAATTTTAAGAAACCTTAACCTAATTCTATGGAACAATATATATCCCCAAAGGAAAGTATATCAAAATCAAATAACCACTCACATGACTGTAATATGTGTTTGAAAGATTGTTTAGATAACATTATCTCTTGAAACTAACATATTTGAAATACAAAAAAAAATAGTTTAATGATAGCACCTATGCACTTAAATTAGAATGTCATAAACAAGAAAAGATGGAGAAAAAAAATGATATCAAGCGTGGACTAACAATATTGATAAGTTTAAAAACCAGGCCCCCTCTGAATACTATTTCAGAAGAATATATAAAACTAAAAACATCTATCCTATGATGGTTGTAACAGTGATTAATTGACAAACAAGAACTCAGAACAGCTGGCAGCATCTCTCATAACAGTAGAAGCACTGATTTTCTGAACTGCTTTAAAGTATCACAAAATCAAACCCTAACATTTGCATACATTGGCTTGGAAATTTCACTTTAGCATCAGAAAAGTTCTAATATTCACTTTTCAAAATAAACCTACCATTTATGTTCTTTTAGTGTCTCTAGATTGTAGAATTGGTCATTCTACTAGTTTTCATTTCTGCTTTTAAACCTTGGACTGGTTTTATATCCCATGAATTGCATTTTTTTTGTTTCCTTTTTTCTTAACAGTATTCAACATATTTTATAAATATAATGCAATCTTGTACCTCTGCAAATGCTCAAGGTTATCTGTTTCTTTGCTGTTAGATTGCTGCATGAACATGATAGTAACATCTGTGAAAACAAACATGGCCAGTAAAAAAAATATGTTTCATATTGCATGTCTTCTTTACTAGAACTAGATGAGAAGGCAATATGAGGGTTACTCTTTGACCATATCTCTAAATCCCTTTGACAGTCTCCAAATGAATATAAAGTAACAGACACAATATCAGTAAGTAGGAGGAATAGATTTTGGCAGCTCTGCCTGATTTTCTATGTATCAGATAATCTTAACATTTTCTCTACTAAGTTTTCAATTCAACAGACATTCAAAGACATGTACCACTAAGAACTGTCATGCTGCGTGACATCCTTCTGTTTTACATTTTATGTTTCAATGCTTATTGTACCAATTTATATTATTATTATATTATTTATATTATTATATTGTCCATAAGGTGAGTTACTGTATGTTGAACAAGTTTACCAAACTAATGGTTCATTACTAATCAGAATGTCTGCATATGTCTGAAAAGGGAAGATTACCTGCCTATTCGAATTTCAAGTTAACAATTGACAAGAGGTACAAATGATGAATAGAAAATGACCTAAACCAAAAGGTTTATCCAGAATGTAATACTGAATACATTTGTTTTGTTCTGTCCTAATTTAAAATTAACATTTTAGGTACTGTTTTGAGAATACACAATATTTTCTGGAGCTTTTATTCAGGCTTTATTGATTACCAGTGTGGAGAATATTAACTTTATTGAAAAATTTGCTTGAGAGCACAATATTGATATCTATAAATATAATTTTTTTTTAAACTAGTAACATCAGCAAAAGGACACGTCTGTCTTTGGTTTGTATTTATTAATATAACAATAATTTACAAACATATATATATTTATATATATGTATATATATATATATATACTAGCAAAATACCCGCGCTTCGCAGCGAAGTAGTGTGTTAAAGAAGTAATGAAAAAGAAAAGGAAACATTTTGAAAATAACGTAACATGATTGTCAATGTAATTGTTTTGTCACTGTTGTGAGTGATGAGTGTTGCTGTCATATATATATATATATATATATACACACACACACACATATAAACATATATATATATACATATCCATACATATATACATATACATATATATATATATACACACACACATATATACATACATATATATATATATATATATATACATATATATATACATACATCCACATATATATACATATATATATACATATCTACATATACACACATACATATACATACACACATACATACATACACACACATATATACACACAAATACATATAATATATATATATACATACACACACACATATATAAACATATATATACATATACATACATATCTACATATATATATACACACTCTTTGGGGTGCAAGCAACTGTTGCTGGGAGTGGCAGAATCCATCAAGGAAGAAAAATGAAAAACATTATTTGTACAAAATCTTAATTTATTTATCCATTCCTAAATAATTAAATGGGCAGGCTATTTCGTATCAGTGCAATACGCTGTTTGTTAAAACGGATGACTCCCACTCTTACGTGCAAGTCTGCGTGGATATTATAAACTATCGTATCTGTTCAAGTTCTATTTAAATTTTAAATAGAAGGAATTTTTACTTAGTCGACAGAAATATCTTTGGTAGGAATGTAAGTTAAATGTAGGCATCATTGCATAAATTTTTCTTCACCATACAAATGTAAAGAGTAAATTCGCCTTACATTCCAACCAAAGATATTTGTGTCGACTAAATCAAGGGTGTCAAACTCAATTCCACAGGGGGCCAAAATCCAAAACACACTTTAGGTCGTGGGCCGAACAGGATAAACATTTATTGAACACACTAAAACTAAACTTTTAAAACTTTTAAAACTTAACTTTTTTTAACATAAATATGAATAAAAACAGACAGCAATATTATTCCGGAATAAATCAACTCAAACCTTAAATAACTTATAATATTTTGCTCTCCATAAAAATATATCCTGTCTAAATTATACAAGTTAGAAATAGAGTAAACGTTAAAAGAACAAACATTCAAATTTCTTTACTCTTATGAAATTTTATATAAAAAATTTACTTAAATTTTAAATATCCCAAAAGATTTTGCTCTCCATAAAAATATATCCTGTCAAAATTATACAAATTCAAATGTGAACATGCTGGATAACAAAACCTGGAAATATAAATAAAATTTGTTCTTTTCAGCAATAACAAATCAAATCATTCAGTTGTCTTTGCTCATATGTCTTTTTATCAGAGCTGGACGCCTGGCATCTTTTTTTGGCAACAAGTTTGTTTATGTTTGGTGTGAGGTTCTGTGTTGTGGAGATTCTCAGGATGGACTGCAGGTGCTCATCAGTGAGGCGACTCCTGTGTGCTGTTTTGTTAGTTTTTATCACTGAGAAGAGCTTCTCACACAGATATGTGCTACCAAACATGCACAAGGTTCGAGCTGCATGTAGACGGAGCTGGAGCATTTCTGTGGGAATGGAGTGAATAAACTGTGCAGGCCCTGCAGTATCGTACTTTGCCTTCAGTGTGCCATTACACTGCAGCTCAATCACCTCCATCTGAATCTGCACAGGTGCAGTTTCCACATCGATGGCAAATGGGTTGCAAAACAACTCAAAATTCTTTTTTTGTTCTTCAAAGTCACCAAAGCGCCGTGCGAACTCAGTGCGCAGTGCGCTCAGTTTATCAGCAAAGTGCGTATTTGGGAACACCGTTGTGCCGACTTGGTTCAACATTACTTGGCAACAGGGAAAGTGGGGCAAGTTGCACTGGTGCATTTGTGTCTCCCATAAAAGCAACTTCACTTGAAATCACTTTGTGATTGTGCACGGGTAAAAACGTCTGCTGAAGTGTCAGATTCTTCTTTATTTATTTATTTATTTATTTATTTTTTTTTTATTTTATTAATTTTATTACAATCCATACAAAGCAATCAAGTTTTTACAAAGAGAAAAATTAAGAACAGATCGATCCCCACCCCTGAGAGAGAGAGCAAGCCAAACGGCGTTAAATTTAAGGCTTGGAGACATACCTAAATTAATAAATTCTCTGTGCCTTTTGAACTTATTTTAAAATATTACTGATTAGATCCTGCCATGTTTTGAAAAAAGTCTGTACGGATCCTCTAACTGAGTATTTGATTTTTTCCAACTTCAAATAATATAACACATCGGTTTCCCACTGACCTAAAAGAGGAGAGTTTGGGTTCTTCCAGTTTATGAGAATAAGTCTACGTGCCAAAAGTGTAGTGAATGCAATCACAATTTGTTTGTCTTCCTCCGCTTTAAACCCATCTGGAAGAACACCAAACACAGCTGTTAATGGGTTTGGAGGGATTGTAAGTCCAAGGCTATCTGAAAGGTAATTAAAAATGTTTGTCCAGAATAATGTTAATTTGGTGCAGGACCAGAACATGTGACCTAGTGAGGCTGGGACTTGGTTACAACGTTCGCAGGTTGGATCATGCCCTGGGAACATTTTGGAGAGTTTTAGTCGAGACAGATGTGCTCGATATATAATTTTGAGTTGTATAATTGTATGCTTTGCGCATATGGAGCTCGAGTGAATTCTCTGCATTGCTACTTTCCACTCCTTTTCTGATATATTAATTGAAAGATCTTTTTCCCAGTGTCCTCTTGGATCTTTAAAAGGGAGGGATTGTGAAATGATTTTATATATTGTAGAGATGGAGTCTAAGTCCTTGAGATTGAGCAATATTTTTTCCAGCATGGATGAGGGTGCAAGATGAGGAAAATCTGGAAGGTTTTGTTTAACAAAGTTTCTGATTTGAAGATAGTGAAAGAAATGTGTAGCTGGAATGTTAAATTTGGAATGTAATTGCTCATAGGATGCAAAGACGTTGTCTATATAAAGATCTCTAAGCAAGTTAATTCCAAATTTTTTCCAAATATTAAAAACTGCATATGTTTGTGAGGGTTGAAAGAGGTGGTTCTCCTGCAGGGGTGGCACAGATAGAAGCTTCTCCGTCTTAAAATGCTTTCTACATTGGTTCCAGATTCTAAGTGAGTGGAGCACAATTGGGTTATTAGTGTATTGCCGATAACGTGTGTTTATTGGAGCACAGAGCAAGGAATACAAAGAAGTACTGCAGGAATTTAATTCTATTGCGGACCAAGCCTGTGTATGTTCTTCTATTTGTGTCCAGGTTCTTATCGCCTGTATATTTGCTGCCCAGTAATAAAACTGGAAGTTAGGTAGAGCCATGCCGCCTTCTGCCTTTTGTCTTTGTAGGGTCGCTCTTTTGATGCGTGGATGTTTTGAATTCCAAATAAATGAGGTTATTGTCGAATCTAATTGCCTAAAAAATGATTTATTAATGTATATTGGGATGTTTTGAAATAAAAAAAGGAGCTTAGGAAGAATATTCATCTTAACAGTGTTAATTCTTCCAGCTAGTGTGAGATGAAGTGTTGACCATCTATGCAAGTCTTGTTTAATTTTTTCCATGCAAACGGCGAAATTTTGTTGATATAAAGCTTTATGTTTACTTGTGATGTTTACCCCTAGGTATTTAAACTGTTCTGCAATGATAAAAGGTAGGGTATCTAATCTAATATTATATGCTTGAGAGTTCACTGGAAAGAGTACACTTTTATTCAGATTAATTCCGAGACCAGAGATCTTTTGAAATTCTGTGAGTGCTGCTAAGACTGCAGGTACAGAATTTTCTGGGTCTGATATATACAGTACCATGTCATCTGCATATAATGAGATTTTCTGTTCCAGTCCTTCTCTGCTAATCCCCTTTATCTGATCAGTATTTCGACAATGTATTGCCAGTGGTTCAATGGCAATCGCAAACAGAAGCGGTGACAAGGGGCAGTCAGATTCTTCTTTAACTCTTCTGCTTTCTGTATCTTCTGCATTGCATTCAGGTCTTTCAGGTTATCCTGATGTTTTGTCTCATAGTGCCGTCTTAGATTAAATTCTGTAATTACAGCCACTTTAGCTCCACAAATGAGACACACGGGTTTACCGGCAACATCAGTAAACATATACTCAGCCTCCCATCGGTTTTTAAAGGCTCTATTTTCAGAATCAACTTTTCTCTTCGGCATCGTGTGGGCTAGCTTCGCAATAACTTGCAGCATCATAAGCTAGACTTGATTAACGCGGTAAGTGTTCGGCAAGGCATCTGAAGCGCTGCATTATGGGATCTGTAGTTTATTGTGTTACCAGCGCTTCATATCCCCGGGCCATTAATAACAATAATATATAAAATGATCTCGCTGGCCGGATATAATTACACGCCGGGCCGGATGTGAGTTTGACACATATGGACTAAATAGAACTTGAAAAGTTATATTTTTTCGAATGTGATGTCGCAATTCAGATCGAGTTGACGTGCACTACATCGAGCCCGCGTGCTATTGTGGTTTTGCCTGCGTGCCTCAATAAGTCACCCTCCCCTCGCTGTTACTTTTTTACCATTCATCTAATGAATACACTGAGTATGGCTTTACCAAAACAATCATTGATGGCGAATAAAATATCCATTATTCATAAAGCTTCAATTGATGATCTGTCTTTCTGCGTTAACCGCATATTTTTTCATACGTCTCAAACCAAGGGGATGCGAGGGTAAAATGAATCAGGAAGCGCGCGTACATACTCAGTGCACCCTCTCTCGGGAATCGAACCTCGGTCGTCGGCGCTAGAGACGAAGCCTCTACCATTGCGCCACGGCGTGTGGTTTGTCTAGTTGAGAGTATGTAGATCGAGATATATATATATATACCCACGCTTCACAGCGGAGAAGTAGTGTGTTAAAGAAGTTATGAAAAAGAAAAGGGAACATTTTAAAAATAACGTAACATGATTGTCAATATACAGTCTTCCTCTGCATAAGCACAGTCCTTCACCCGTGAATATTTAGCGGCAGTGTTTCTATTGGATTGCCCCTGAAGGACGGCCTTATATGGGCAGGCACTAAATTACGTTAGTTACGCCTCCCACGGGCATCGAGCAGAAGTCTATTATAGTCTATGGACGAAAAAATAGGTTCCAGTTATGACCATTACGCGTAGAATTTCGAAATGAAACCTGCCCAACTTTTGTAAGTAAGCTGTAAGGAATGAGCCTGCCAAATTTCACCCTTCTACCTACACGGGAAGTTGGAGAATTAGTGATGAGTGAGTGAGTGAGTGAGTGAGTGAGGGCTTTGCCTTTTATTAGTATATATATATAGATATATATATATATATATAGAGAGAGAGAGAGAGAGAGAGAGAGAGAGTGAAACAGTTGCGGCATCACCCTGGGGACCACGTATAATTACAAACGCAAGAAACAAAAAACGTGTAACAAGTTTTGGTTGTATCTTTTCAAACGAGAGCTCAGAATCGAACTCCCTTCAAAATGGCAGAGCCACCAGTCATATGGGTTCCAGGCAGGAAGAGGCAGGTCTAGGAATGGCTGTCAATCATCCATTTTGCAGAGGGGGGAAAGAAAGAAGGCATTAGAACATATTGCCAAATCCTGGTTTGGCAGGTAACTACCATCACCTTAAGTTGCCTCCCATGCACACACATGCGACAATATATAGCCTACAAAGATAACAAAAGAGCATTTATGTTTATACATTTCAATTTATGGTTTATTTTTTACTAGTTGAAGTACCCTGCATTTATGCATTAAAGTAAGAATGAAAATATTTATGGAAGAGGCATATCCAGGGTGGATGGACAACAGAAGTGACGTCACTAGTGGAACAACTGTCAATTTTCCGTTCTGCAGATAGGGAAAGAAAGAAGGCATTGGAACACAGTTTCAACCCCTGGTTTGGCAAGTAATTACCTTCACCTAGAGTTTTTAAGTTAAGTCACATGCTCATGACTAATATATATATATATATATATACATAAAATATTATAATATATATATATATATACAGTATATATATAACATTAGCTGTGCTACCCGCCTTTGCCTGGGCAATTTCATAAGACAATGTGCCTCAGTTTTAGTGCTGTTAGTTAATCTGATATAAAGTACTACTGTATATAACAAAGTACTTTTCAGTATACTAACATTTGTTTTTACCAAGGCTAACATTTTTGCCAGGCATTGTAGTGTAGTGGTTTAGGCTTTGGACCTAGGACTTCAAACTCTGAGGTTGTGTATTCATATCTTTTTCCTGACACTGTGTGACAATGAGCAAGTCACTTCACCTGTCTGTAATCCATTTGGAAATACAAAATAAATGTAACTAATTGTATCACCTTTGATAAAGGCATCAGCCAAACAATAAGTAATAATAATATAAGGTCACTGGAGATACTTACTCTTGAACACGCCACATACAATTGCCCAAGAGTAAAACATTCCTGTGTTAGGTCAATTCCTGCTTTTCCTATCGACTTACCATGGCTTCTGTGGATGGTCATTTCAAAACATAATTTTACAGGAAACCGTATTCTTTTGAATTGAAATGGGAAATCAGTAGGAATAATGTGTCATTTCAGTATATATTATTATAATTATTAGATGTGTACGATTTCACTTGTTTACTTTGTTCACTCAAGTGTTTCTTGATTTTTCATTGTATATGTTCAAGCTTTGTATTATTATTATTCTTTTTTTTGCCATAGGCAAATAATAAAATTCTAACACATTTCATTTTACTTTAACTTATTATAAACAGCACTGATGTTTACAGGCCACCCATTTAGGCAATCCATGTAATGAACTGAGTGTTTTTACTTTTGGGGTTGTTTTCTCTGGTGCTTAAAATGATCCAGGGACCCCATTTAAAGTTTACAGATGCGAATGTAAAGAATTGTGAAGAATGGTAGAGGGAGTATCATTAGTAAGCAGACACGTAAGTGAATATAAAGGATTTCTGAGGTCAGAGATGGGGGTCCCCTTTCAAAGTCTGTAGCTGTAAATGTATATTACAGTGGAGCAGCTTGTGGAGGACCCATTAAGTTTAAACTTATGCTGTCTTTCTCTGTTGTCATGGATCTGAGGATGCCATTTCTGCCTCTACTTCTCTCTCCCTGCCTTTTTGCATCTGGGGAAGTGACACCAAAAATCACACAGCCACGGCATCTTGAAATGGCATTCAAGCTTTATAGCGCTTTGTAACTATTACATTTCATGTCTTCCTTGAGCTTTGTAGGACATTCTATTTTACACTTCACACATAACTGCACACAAAAAACATTATATCAGGATCCAGGAAGCCCTATCTCTCAGCTGCTGTTAGTCGCTTCTGCTGTACCATTCATTGCATACAACCCCTCCATCAGCACGTGTAGAGCACGTAAGTTAACAGAATATTAATAAATATTGGCAAATAAAAATTTTATTAAGAATAAACACGAATCATGTAATTTTCTTTTTCCTGAAATATCACCAAATTTAAAGAAAGTTCATGCAGCCATTTTACATTTTTAGGTTACATTTTTACCACTAAATTTTGATATATAGAAATGACCTTTCTTAGTGGATACTGAATGACTTAGATGTACCATCCTGCTAAATTTCAGCTAAATAGGAAATAGTGTTTTTGTTGAAAAGTGAGTGAGTGACTGAATGAGTCAGTCAGCTTTGCATTATATACATATATATTATTTTTTTTGTTTGCCTCAGGGAGTATTTTTTATTTCTTCTCCTTATTTTGAACATGTTGCATGTTGTAGAACTTTCACTTGCATGCCTTCCCATTGTCTGTATGTTTTTTTTTCCAGGTGTTCAGATTTTCCATTTGTCATCCTGAGGATATGAGTGTTAGGTCATCTGGCAACTGTAATGAGTGTTTTGAGAATTGTACACCTAAAGGATTGCCTTTCAGGCAACGCCATTTTGCCTTTTTGAGTATTTTCTTGTATTTTTTATGAATAAATATCCACTTTTATAAAGATTCTTTATTTGCCCCTTCATCTTCAAACCAGCAATTTATGATCATCCTCGGTCTTGTGGGACTTGGGATATATTTTGGAACATTTCTTGTGATTCTTGAACTTTAAAACCCTGTATTCATTTTGAGTTCTAGCTATGCTTGCTTGTTTTGAACAAGACAATCAGGATGTTGGCCTGTTTTTGTGGTCTTTTTGTAGGCCTCACCTGTTTTTGCTATTTTGGTACCAGAATGGTAACAGTTTTCCTTAGAAATTAATTGTTGCGAACTGCATGCATTCAACATTGCTCATAAAAGATAGGCAGCATGCTAAACATTCAAAAGACACCAAATACTGAGCCACATTTTACTATTTTACAGATGCTGATAAAACAATGGTTTGCGGTTCTATGATCTTTGAAACATTAGCCACATGAAGAAGATATAAACTACTGCCTTAAGACTTTGTTCACCTAGGTTTTCGTAAATGGAAATGGATACCTGCTTAACCAACCAGCTACTCATACTAATAAGCCTAAATTGGGAGCCACAATGTTTAATGATGTTCCCCGGCTGGAAAGATTAAATCCACATAGAAAATTCAAAAATCACCTTACAGACTCTGTACTTAATTAATCTTTTTAGATTAACTAAACCAATAAATTAAAATACAAATAAGAAACAACTAATTATAATTTACAAGAAAAAAACAGCTGAAGGGCGTACAAAAATAAATAAATAAATACTTCCAAGAAACAAGAAAATAAACAGAAAACCTTATCAAAACTGAAACAAATGCAAAATAAACCAACAAAGGAGGCTCAAAAGAAGAAAATCACATAGAAAAGGATAAACAAAAACATAAAAATAGATTAACTAAACAAGAAAACAGTAAATACTGGAATCAATATAAAAAATATCAAACATGAGGTTATAAAAAGTCACAAACTACAATACAAAATCAAAGATATGCAAAGGTTAAGTCTGAAATGATTTCTGAAGAAAATGAAATGAATATAACTAGGGCTGAAAACCATTGCTAAATTTGCTATTCATGTGCCTTATATAGAACCCTCAGGTAACTACAGCCGTAATGATGGCAGCACCTGAGAGTTATGTTTCATTAGGAGGCTCCATCTTTGAAGGCACAGAGGCATGAATGAGAGTAGGGGATGGAGGATTTGGTAATTGGGGGAGCCATTAATTAAACAAAAATACTCAAAACATAAAGCCTAAATATTCATCAACTCGTTAACCCCTCTTTAAGTCACATAATCTGAATCAAGCATTGCTTGCTTCTCTTATTTTTAATAGGAGCATTCAGAGTGACGTAGGGTCTTTTTTTAACACATTGTTAATTTGTCCATACAAAGTTGAAAAAGGACGGCTTTCTAAATGCAACTGTTTTGGACCCTCAGAGGTGCCCTTTTGTAGTTTCTTATTATATTGATTGTTTATCTTTCTTCTTTGTTCAAATATTATTTCATAATCCTCTTGTTTTGGTTTTTAAATGCCATTTACCCTGTCATGATAGGTAAAACAGGCTTATGAAAAAGGTCTTAGTGTTTTTTTTTTTTATTTTAGCAATATTTCTTAATCTTTTTTTCATTTATTGAGATGATTTTGTTTATTGAGATTTTCTCGATGTTTTTTAACTTTTGCTTGTTCTTCTAGGCTTCACCATTGCCATACTCAACCATGCTTCTATGCTACTACAGTTGGCAAAAAAGCTAATATTTAGAAAGCTACAAGGAATAGTATATGAGGGAGAGAACAGGAACAAAAGTCATAACGGTCACAATTCAAAATAGCAAAACCTAATATGCAAAGCAAAAGTCTGAGTCAACAAACACATAAAATCCTACCTTTCTAAAATGACTAAACATTATGCCGTAATTCACACATTATTCAGGAACTTTGACAAAAGGACAAATATTCCTCCATCTGATAAAAGTAAGGAATGATGGCTCAAACTGTCACATAATCACAGTGTCACCAGACCTTAAACTGGCGTAGCATTAGTGAACAAAAAAGGCTGGAGCTTTATCAAAATGATGTAATGTGTGAGAAGTTATTGTCAGAATTAAATTGTGCTAATTTCTATACCCCTAAATCATGACAGCTTAATTTCCTTTCCATCTTTCTATCGGACTTTATGACATAAAATCTTAACAGCAACTTTTTAGTGGCTTTTCAGTGTTTACAGTCAATACCCTGTGGGAAAAGGTCACTTTCGTTTGTTTATGGAGTGTTTGTATTAGATCATTAAAGATGAAATGTCCAGCCATAATGTTTAAGATTCTCTTAAACTTGTTGTTCCATCGGCCTTTAAAATAGGCAATTAGATTTTGGAAAGATGTGATTGTGTATTCTGAAGAGAAGAAACTCTGCAAACTAGGAAAACTGATAATTAAGGCTCAAAAACAGAAACTGCATTTAAGTTTACCATTTTCTTCAAATGTGGTAGCCTAGTCCCTAAGTACAATAATTTTTAAAGTAATAGGAATGGGTACAGAGGCTGACAGAAATCTGCTCCTTTAAGACAGTTTTACTAGGTAGGTAAGTACGGCTAGCACTACATTATGTCAACTGTGGTCTCTAGATTGTGTTGTTGAGCCAAGCTTAAATGTTGGCTGAAGCAACAATAAGTAAAAAGAAAATCCTCTTGCTTAATGCAAGAGTTTGACTGGGTTAGCAAGTATGTATGCCTGGTACCACATACCAATCAGATACTAAATATGTTCTACATGCCAGCTTATTACTGATGGGTGTGCTATCTTGCATCGTGCCTCAGCATATCTATTTGTGTAGTGCAAGCTCTGTATGAGCAAATGCATTATATATGTGTGTACACTAAGGTCAGTGTGGAAAAACTAATTTGCATTAAGTCAGCTTGGCCGCTGCTGGTGATGAAGACAGTTCAGAACAGTCACTCAGTTTTTTATATCAACCCGTGCAGGTCATAAGAAAAGACAGATTCCCCTTAGGGATTAATAAAGTGTACCAAACTTAAAATATCAAAATCACACCACGACAATAAGTTGTGAAAGTCAAGCAGTAGTTTTTCCAAAATAACATCTCCACTATTTCGGGTCCACGTCCCTTTTCCTAGCTAATTCTGTGGAAATTAGCTGACACCTCTACAATATATGACTCTAGATTCATAAAGCATGAACATAACTATCAGGTGCTGTCATCATTACGGCTGCAGTTACCTGAGGGTTCTATAAAAAATAAGAACAGTGGTAATTAATAATGAGAAATAAGTTGCAATTAGTGTCTGTTTACTGGATATATCTTCCTGAAAAATATTTGTATTTTCAAGTTGTTACAGAAAATAGAAAGCTTTGGTGCTAAGTCTGCATCAACCATATGATGGCCCAACTGCTTTGCTATCTGATGTCCTGTAATAATGGGTGCTTATGTCCTTTGTCTCTTTTTCAAACTAGAGTTTGGAGGGCTAAATTAAGGAAAAGTGGTTGTATTTTTAGGCCTTCCAATAGCTGTGTGTGAGCGGCTTTTCCTGTCCTGGCAAGAAAGATGGGTCTTTTGAGCCATATATTGACTTTAGCTCACTTAACAGAATTGATATAAAAAGCAATTACCTGCTATCTTTGATTAGTCCATTATTAAATCAAGTCTGAGAGACCAACTTTTTCATTAAATGTCCTGTTTGAAGTTATATGCTATTTATAGAACAAGATTTAACACTGCCGCAGGACACAATTAATATATAATAATTTTCTTTGGATTGGATAATGCCTCTGCCATTGTCCATTCCTTTGAAAATAATATTTTAAGGATGCTTTAAGTAGTTTCCTGTCTGTCCACTGTCATACTTGTGTGCTTGGGCATCAACGTTAGGGCTCATCTAAAGGCAATTCCACCCATAGTTGAGGGTTGGCATTGTTGCCTAATTCCTCTCCTCTCTTTTCTTCTACAGACCTGACAATTAGCGAAGGGAAGACAAGTGACATCACTTATGGGTTCTGATCCCCTGAGCCTGCCTCTTCTGCCCTACCCGCCCCTTAACCAGCTCCACTGCCATCTTGCCTCAGTCAAGTAATAGAATTTTATCTATCAGGACATCATTGAGAATACATGTTATATTTGTTGTTTTTGCTTTGCAATTTATACAGGGTTTGCGTAAAGGTGACTCAAACCTTTATCATTGTTTTGTTCTTCATATAAAGTACACATACAAGTAACTGAATTAAGAAAAAAACACCTTTACAAATAGCAAAAATTTACACCAGGTGTAACAGACTCAAATGAAATGTATGTTTTTTTTTTATACAGTACACTCCCAAAATTCACGCAGGTTAAGTTCCTAGAGCACCCACAAATTGTGAAAAACCGCAAATTTTGGATGTGGTTAAAAAAAATGCCTATTTTTATGGTTTAAACCCTAAATATGCCCCCAAAACACTTTAATTTAATTTCAAACTCAGCTTAATACATTACCTAAAAAAAGAATGTAAAGAAAAACCTGTATACTGTACTGCTATGTCTCCCACAGTACCAGAATGTAAAATACCGATGTTACCGATATATGCACTGTAATTCATGCAAGCGCGTTTTCATTGCCAGAAGCCTTAGAAGGTGCAGGGAGTTTCGACGGCATCTTGGGGCTTTAACCCTTAAGCTGACACATACTTTGGGTCAATGCATCCCTGGACAGCAAATACTTTTTTTGCTGCACTTTAAGTAAACGTCACAATTCTCAAAGAAAAAGTGAAATTTTAATGGAACACATTTTTTTCATGTAAAGAGCATCACAATTACTGTAACACTAATCATTTTACACACTGGTAATGAACTGTAAAAACTATTTAAAAAACTACTGGAACAATATGTACAAAGTGCAACTGACGCCATGGATGAAACTCAGTAAATCACTGAGCCAACTGTGCTTGAACTGGCTGCACTCAAGCACACAGAAGTAAGCACTGATGCTGGCAGGCTCGTCTAGTGCAACGGCTCAATCCCAGGGACAGTGAAGCTGCAGTGTCACGCTTGGGTCACAGAATTGCACAGAAACAAAGGAGATTGTAGAGACAGGAACTTTATTCAAACACTTCAAACAAACATGTCTCTTTCAGAAGTAAAAACGAGCTCAGTATGCAGTTAGTTCTCGATTAAAGAATAGACAAACATCATAGGGGAGCACAACGGGAGCAGGACCCACAACAGGAGCAGATGATGTCTGGGGGAGGAGAGAGAAACAAAGCAATCAGCCAAAAAAGACAGGTGCTGTTCAGGCTTTTATGTATGCGTAGCGTCGCACGAGAAGCATATCACGCAATAGAGCAGCTGCAAGTAAGCCCAGCAAGTAAGGGAGCAATGCGAAAGTAGTCTATCAGCATTTTTTAAAAGGGTTTTTTTGAGGAGCGTCCGTGTCTTCTAGGGGTGCGTTCAGCCCCCCCGCTCATAATGGGCTGGCAGTGGTCATGAGCTGGCTGCTCAACGAATATATGGCACTGACTGATCAGCTCCTGCGTGCTTGCAAATGGCACTGGGAAACAACTATAGCCGGTTTGGGTGGTTTAAGGGTTAAGAGGAACAAAACAGAAAACACAAGAACACTCAGCTGGGGATGCATCACAGTCAATCAGCAGCAAGGAGAAATGAATAACGCTGTAGTGGTCTGGTGCCGCTAAGGTTCACACCGTCGAGAAGACGGTGATTTATTTATTTCTTTTTATGGTGGAGATTCCAGGGACGCACGCAGCCTTGGCCCAACCTGCACGCACTCACAAACAGAGACAAAAGCAAAGCAAACCGATAATCAAACAGCAAATAAAGAATGTAATGAAAGCAAATTAAATAAATGAAAACAACGATACCACCCCTGTTCCCCTTATGGCAAATACACATTAAATACAACAAAGCACAAACAAAACACACACAGTATATCATGACAACGCTCATGAAAAACGGCAACAGATGAAATGTAAAGATGAAAATAGATAGTCCAGAGATCCGCACGTTGAATGGGACTGTAAAGATAGTCGTACCGCTAATTCCTGAAATGGTGAAGACGGGTTCAAGAATGCTCCTTTCTTTGCAGGATGGCCATGAATTCACTTACAGTCCTCATGTACACAGGCAGACGGCAGACAATCCAGATGCACAAAACGTTCCAGGACAAAATGAATAAGCACAGGTAACTCAACAGAATGCAGACAGACAGGAACTTGTAACACAAATTACAAAAACTTTTTTTTGTTTTTGGTCACCGGCCCCCTTTTTAAAAGCCATGCTGACATCGTTTGACCCCAACAACCCCAGCACCCTCAGCAGAAGACCAATCAGAGCCACTGCAGGGACTGCTGGAAGTTGCAGTTTCAAATTCTATTGGCTACTTTCACCATTCCTCTACAGTTGCTTCCTGTTCTCTCTACAGTGCAGTATTGCCATGATAAAAGCTATAAATATTTGCGGTTTCAGCTAACAATTATTAGATAGGTTCTAAGGAAAAATCTGCGAATGACTGAGGCCGCGAACTCTGAACCGCGACTTTGCGGGGTCTACTATATAATAGTAATAAAATAGCACCTCACTACTCAAAACATTAGATGCAGGGAGAACCCGGGTTCAAACCCGCAACCTCTTGATTACTAGACAGTAATTCTTACCTTTGCACCAGCCAAACTGAGATATATAATTTATGTCAATTGATATTTGAGCTTCAGTTTTTACACATTGACATGTAAATTGAATAATTTCTTTTTCTTTGGTTATATTATTGAATAAAAGGACACTTGTTTTGTTGTACCTTTTGTGAAAGTGTTTATTTGATATTTGGACTTCAGTCTTCACACATTATACACTTCATGTCAGCATTTTGTCATGAGTATTATCACAAGAAAAAAAGGAGGCTGCTTTCTGCCAGTGCTGCTTGACACATTTGCAAAATAAAGACACTGAGGAGGAGGAGTCAGGGAATTTAAGGTGCCATGACATTACAAATATTTTCATAGGCTTCAGGGATTCTAGTGTTAAGGACCTGGGAACACTTGCGATGCTAGGGCTCTGGCCTGTTGAAAGTACTTAC
This sequence comes from Polypterus bichir lapradei, assembly GCA_026402145.1. Lineage (NCBI taxonomy): Eukaryota > Metazoa > Chordata > Cladistia > Polypteriformes > Polypteridae > Polypterus > Polypterus bichir. Next base: position 4,907,767 of record JANRMT010062832.1, on the reverse strand, counting down.
AGCTCATACAGAAGTCCCAAATAACAGGGAGTGTATCTCCCTGCAGTGCCCTCTTACAGCACCCATGGAACCCAGCAGGGCTGCACTTCCAGAGTACAATTCCCTGCCTTCCTTGCTGGTTTCCGACCGGGCACTCTTATGCAGGGTTGCTACCATCTAGTGTTCCGGGGGTAATAAACATCCCCCAGTGACAGTCTTTCCCTGTCTTTCTTTTTCATCCTGGTCAGGGAAAGTACTACAAATATATCCAGTCAGAATGCCTGTCCATCTGCCTTGGGTTTCCAGACTGGGTAAGGAATCTTCTCCCTTCCTGGTTGGGATGTCCGTCCATCCACTTGAGCAGTCTTGTTCAAGTATGGCACCTTTCTCTCCCTTGGCTGGGATGCTTGTCTGTCCCCTCTCCTGGTCAGGATCAGGTCCCCATTCATCCTATATGGCACAAACTATATATATAATATATAATATTAAGCATCAGGAGGTAAGTAGCCAAGGTGCAAAGTTTCTCTGGCTTTTGGAGCTGCTGGTTTCCTTTTCTTGTTGTTTCTGTTTTTTATTGGATTTTGTTTTTGTTTGGACCTTTTGATGTCTTTCTGCCTTCCTTGCACGTTATGATCCTTCTTCTTTGTTTTGTATCTTTAATATTTTCTTCCCTTTTCCTTTCAAAAATATATTTGAATCAATATAACTATCACTGTGTAAAACTCCATTTCTGCTTCAAACACTAAAAGAATGTGCTTTCTTCTTCGCCTTCATTTCGATGGTTTCACAATAGTGGTAATCGATATCCCTTAATTTGTCAGATGACTTGCATTTTGGCATCTGTTTTGTTTTTATCTTTCCTTGACTATATGAGACAAGCAAACACAATCCAACATGCACCACCAGAGTTCTGCTGTTCTTTTCTGCAATGTGTTGTAGACTTCAGGCAACTGGCAGAAGTTGTATGTTGTCTGTCTGCAGCCTAATCTAATTCTTGGTTGCTGCAATCTTATGTGTTGTGCTGTCTGGGAAGATGGACAACTCCCAGCCAATCAATGGATGGCCCTGTTCTTCTGGCCAATCCCACGTAAGCATCAGTTGTCTTTCTGCCTAATTGCTCTTGAAGCGAAATCTCAACAAACAGCAGTAACAATTAAGCAGGTTTAAAGGCAAAAAATAACTGGTTTTGTTTATTTTAACTTACTTCAAATGATTGTGAAAATTTAGCTTTTTGAAGCAGAAGATAAGCATCTGAAGATTATAGAAATCTGCGGTCAGAAAGCAAACCATATATTAATAACCAGAAAATTGCAGACATTAATATTTACAAAGAGAACAAACACCAGAGTCAGGAGTAGTCAGCAGTGTTTATAAAGATCAGAGCGAATTAACAATGGGGAAGAACTGCTTGTAAATCACGATAAGTAGCACAGTCAGAATCAGGCATTCAGAATAGTTTCTGACATAGTCATCTAAGCAGGAAATAAAACAAAAAAGTAGCGTTAGCAGGTTGGCTGTCCCTTCATGGCAGGACATAAGGCTTTTTATGGTTGAAACTGGATGACATAACAGGAAAAGGAACTGTTATCACTCAATTTGGGAACTGACTGGCTGTGCAGGCACGAAAGAGAGACAACGTGGTTGCAGATCAGAAAATTTTTGGCACAATCCTGATCTAGACAATGCCAAAAACTAAAATATTAATTGCTTGAGAATTAATTATAAAACTTGTGGCCCAAGATTCATAGAGAATCTGACATCAATGTGGATATCACTATTACTCCGTATAATTACTGTCAATTAAACACTTAAAATCAAATCATACTTGTCTTATCTTCTAAGTAAACAGCATTGAAACCTTTACAGTCAGACATCTTTGCATAATTCAGACAGCCTACTACAGAAACCCTTTTTTTACCTGAAGTTTATTTTTTTGACCCTTGTCCCTATCATTTGCCTATTCTGTGTTTTTATAATTTTTACAAATTTATTGTGTTTAAAAGACTAAAACATGCAACAAGGTGGAGTGACAAAGGTAATAGACTTAAAAATTCAGAAAAGTAAAAAATAATATTCCATACCATGTAACTTTCTGGTGTAAAAGAAAAATGCAATCACACACAAGACACTACTTACAAAGGCACAGCTGGGTTAACAACAAAAATGAAGTTGACACTTGGTTTGAGACAATCAACTAAGCAGAAAAAAAAAATCAAGAAAACCCCAAAGTACCTACCCTTCGTATTCCCTACCCATCTGACTCACTCTAGGGTTCCCAGGTCCCTATTATGAGACAACCAAACAAAAATAAAAAGGTGTCTGTATTTTAACTTCCATGACACTATAAAGAAAAGATATTTTTTATCTACTGGGAAAATAATATGAAAATTGGAATTAAGAAGAAATTTCTGTCAGTTTTGAAATGTGTAGTATTTTATGTAGTTCTGTCTATTATTTCAAACCTGCATTAACACTAGAATCCCTGAAGCCTACAAAAAAACATAATTCCGGGCCACCTTAAATTTCTCTGCACCTCTCCATCAGTGTCTTTTGTTTTGTAAGTTTTGTAAGTGTGTTGATCAGCACAATCAGCAAGCAGCCTGCTATTCCGTCCCCCCAGCGTCACAGTCAACCAAGCAAAAAGTTCTCCCAGCTCAGGTCTTGTTTATCTCAGTGTTTGGTGCCTGGAGTTGTGTAGGGTAAATAATATATTGTTATTTGGAATATATGCATTTCATGTGTGTTCCGTGTCTACAACGATCTGGATAAGTGTAGGATGACAGGAAATAAAAGAAATACAAGGAATGTTAAACACATACCTAAAACTCAATTTTTTCATGTTACAGTACTGTGACAAAATTTTGACATGAAGTATGTAATGTGTGAAGACTGAAGTCCAAATATCAAATAAACACTTTCACAAGAGGTACATGTATAATAAAACAAGTGCGCTTTAATTTAAAAATATAACCGAAGAAAGATAAATTGGTTTAGGGTACGACCCTGACACGACCGCTTGGGTAGTGCAGAAGTAAGAGCTGCTGACTTATAATCAAGAGGTTTTTGGTTCGAGCCTGGTCGCTAACCAAAATTACTGTTTTGAGTAGTGAGCTGCTCTTATTGTTACTATCTATACTAATAAACGGCAAAGCCCTCACTCACTCACTCACTCACTCACTCACTCACTCACTCACTCACTCACTCACTCACTGATTGACTGACTCATCACTAATTCTCCAACTTCCCGTGTAGGTAGAAGGCTGAAATTTGGCAGGCTTATTCCTTACAGCTTCCTTACAAAAGTTGAGCAGGTTTCATTTCGAAATTATATGCGTAATGGTCATAACTGGAAGCTGTTTTTCTCCATTTACTGTAATGGAGATGAGCTTGAAACCCGTGGGGGCGGAGTTTCGTGTGACATCATCACGCCTCCCACGTAATCACGCAGTACGTAGAAAACCAGGAAGAGGCCCAAAAAGCGCTGAAGAAAACATGCATTATATAATTGAGAAGGCAGCGAAACAATAAGAAGCGAGCGAGTGA
>JANRMT010062832.1:4867420-4899245 GCA_026402145.1 Polypterus bichir lapradei | reverse complement strand
TTATAAACAAATTAAATTCTTTCACCAGGATAGATTTACCTGATTTAGATAGAATAATCTCTCAACTGAAACCCTCCACCTGCGTCCTTGACCCAATACCAACAAGGTTTTTCAAGGAAGTATCAGGCGTGCTAATTGATAATATTCTTGACATAGTAAATTCGTCATTAAATACGGGGGTCTTCCCAGACTGTCTTAAGACTGCTGTAGTTAAACCCCTGCTCAAGAAAAATAATCTTGACCCCTCTGCTTTTGAAAATTTTAGACCATCTCTAACCTGCCCTTCTTAAGTGAAATTCTAGAGAAGGCAGTCATTTTGCAATTAAATGACCACCTCAATAAACATGCTATTCTTGATAAATTTCAGTCAGGTTTCAGAACAAATCACAGCACAGAAACTGCACTCGTTAAAGTAGTAAATGACTTGTGGGTAAATGCAGACAGAGGCTATTTATCTGTTCTCATCCTCCTAGATCTGAGTGCCGCATTTGACACCATTGATCACAATATTCTTAGAAGTCGCCTTAGTCAATGGATGGGCCTCTCTGGCAGTGTCCTAAACTGGTTTGAATCCTACCTGGCAGGGAGAAAATTCTTTGTTAGTTGTGGTAATCACAACTCAAAGACACATGATATTCTATATGGTGTTCCACAAGGCTCTATCCTGGATCCGCTGCTCTTCTCAATCTATATGCTTCCGTTAGGTCAGATTATCTCAGGTTACAACGTGAGCTACCACAGCTATGCCGACCGATGACACACAGCTGTACTTATCAATAGCACCTGATGACACCGACTCTCTTGATTCACTAACACAATGTCTTACGGGTATTTCTGAATGGATGAATAGTAATTTTCTCAAACTAAATAAAGAGAAAACGGAAATTTTAGTAATTGGCAATAATGGATTCAATGGGGTTATCAGAAATAAACTTGATGCATTAGGATTAAAAGTTAACACGGAAGTAAAAAACTTAGGGGTAACTGTTGACTGTAACCTGAATTTTAAATCGCATATTCATCAGACCACTAGGACAGCATTTTTTCACTTAAGAAACACAGCAAAAGTTAGACCTCTTATATCATTGAAAGATACTGAGAAATTAATTCACGCTTTTGTTTTCAGTCGACTAGATTACTGTAACGCACTCCTCTCAGGACTACCCAAAAAGACATAAATAATTTGCAACGAGTGCAGCATGCAGCTGCTAGAATCCTAACTAGGAAAAGACAATCCGAACACATTTCTCCAGTTTTGATGTCACTACACTGGTTGCCTGTGTCTTTCAGAATTGACTTTAAAATTCTGCTTATGGTTTATAAAGCCTTAAATAATCTCGCTCCATCTTATATATCGGAATGTCTGACACCCTATATCCCAAATCGTAACCTTAGATCCTCAAATGAGTGTCCCCGTAGAATTCCAAAAGCAAAACTTAAAAGAAGTGGTGAGGCGGCCTTCTGCTGTTATGCACCTAAAATCTGGAATAGCCTGCTAATAGGAATTCGCCAGGCTAATACAGTAGAGCACTTTAAAACACTGCTGAAAACACATTACTTTAACATGGCCTTCTCCTAACTTCACTTTAACTTAATCCTGATACTCTGCATGTTCAATTCATCATAATAACTATTCATAGTGGCTCTAAAATCCGTACTGACCCCAACTCTCTCTTCTGTTTCTTTTTCCGGTTTCTTTGTGGTGGCGGCCTGCGCCACCACCACCTACTCAAAGCATCATGATGCTCCAACATTGATGGACTGAAAGCCAGAAGTCTACGTGACCATCATCATCAAATCCTTCCGTGAGAACCCTAAATACAAAGAGGACTGTTTCATTTATGTTAGGTAGTCCCAGAGGGAACTGGGCGGTCTCATGGTCTGGAATCCCTGCAGATTTTATTTTTTTTCTCCAGCCGTCTGAAGTTTTTTTTTTGTTTTTTCTGTCCACCCTGGCCATCGGACCTTACTTATTCTATGTTAATTAATGTTGACTTATTTTATTTTTTACTGTGTCTTTTATTTTTCTATTCTTCATTTTGTAAAGCACTTTGAGCTACATTTTTTTGTATGAAAATGTGCTATATAAATAAATGTTGTTGTTGTTGTAATGATCTTTTTTCAAATCAGCATCAATGCACAGTGAAAAACAATCTAAATATTTTTCATTCTAGGCTAATTTTAAAATAAAACAATTTTGTTAGGAACGGGCTGGTCACAACTACTCACTTAATTTATCCAAAATTATCTTAAATTGAGTTACAGTATGAAAGTCCATAAGGCATTACTATCAACCAGACTTCTTGGCTATTTATTCCATCCATCAGTGGTTCTCTGTATGAAGATCAACTTTCTAATTTACATTTGACATGTTTCCACCTGTGTCCCTGTTGAAGTAATAACAGGGATCCACAGTACCAATTCCTTCCTTTATTTCAAACATTTATTTCATGTCACCTCTTAATCTTTATTTACTTAAACTGAAAAGATCCAGGTCTTACATTCTTTTTTCACTGCTCAAACATTTCAGTACTCTATTCAGCCTAGTCACTCTTCTCTGAACTTCTTCTAGTGCTGTTGTGTCTTTATGTCTCCCCACTAATCTAGTCACACTTCTGTAGACTTTCTCTACATGTGTTAAGTCATTTTTGAAATATAATTACCAAAACTGCTTCCCAGTATATCAGATGATACCTCACAAGTGTGTTTTATAACTTAAGTATATATGTTAATTATGTTCTTCATAATGGCTTCTTTACACTGTCTTTATACTGATAGTGAAAAGTTCACAACAAGATCATTGGCCTCACCACTGATGCGTGACAGAAACCTCTTTCAACCTTGTAATTTGAAAACACTTCTTTGCACCATAATCTATTGCTTCTTGCTTGACTGGATAGGATATCTTTAGGCTACTTGTTAATATACATTTTAAAAAATCTTTATTTTTTCTGAAATGATGATTTAACTGTGACTGCACCTTCAGCATAATGTAATAATGTTTGAAGGTAACCTGGGCCTTGCACAACAGAATAAATTCCTCTGAGGATTAGCAGATTGAAGCTACTACTGTGATTATTTCTCCTTTGTGAAATAGAAATTCCAAATGAAAAAAAGAGTATATACAAAAACTATTGATCACTAAGTTTTCCATATATTCTGTTCACATCTTGCTTTATTTGCAGGTAGTGACATCAAAGAGCTCTCAGAAACATTAAGCGCTGCAGTAAACATCAAAGAAGAACAACCATTCACAGGAGAGTAAGAAGCCATTGAAATACTGTATTTGATTCTTCAAATTAACGAAGAGATATATTTTTTACTTCCTTCCTTCCAGTATAACATACGTCATTGTTATCATGTCTAAAATAGTTTTTTAAATAATTCATTACTTTTAACCCAGAAATGTTTTTGTCAAGTATTTTTTAATTACATCAACATTGTACTACTACTTATATCCATACTGAGTGAATGAGCCAATTAAGGTTTTAAAGTTTTTGTTTTTTTTGCCAAGTTAAATGTACTTGCATGAGTCTTGTAACCCAGAATCTACATTTTAAATATATAATATATATATATATATATATATATATATATATACATACCGTATATATATATATATATATATGCTGCATAGTTTTACTGTCAAATAAAGCAAGCAAGCAAGCACCCTAATTCTGGGCTCATCATGCTTACACACTCACTGCACCTCCTCTCGGGGATTGAACCTCAGACGTCAGTGACACGTGTTTCCCCCTAATTCTGGGCTCATCAAGCATGAAGAGGGCACCGTGGCGGATGTTTGCCAACTTGCAGACCAACCACAAGCGTTACCTGGTAGGTAACCACCCATACAATTAGATTGTGATTGAGACTACGAATGCCATGAATGTAATTACCCCGATCTACATGCTGTCAAATGAACGAACCACACGCCGTGGCGCAACGTTAGAGGCTTCACCTCTGGCACTGATGTCTGAGGTTCAGTTCCCTGAGAGGGGATGCAGTGAGTGTGTACGCCTGATAAGCCCAGAATTAGGGCGAAACACGTGTCGCATACTCTTTGCATTATTTGACAGTAAAACTATTTCAACCATATATATATATATATATATATATATATATACATATACAAAAGATTTAATTAGAAAAGCATAATTATTTAAGGGAGTATATTCAGTGTTAGCTGAGATAGCTTAAATAATTATGTTTTTGTAATTAAACTTTCAGTGTTAGCTGGGAGAACCCAGCCACAGGGGATGCACAAACCATTGTGTTTCCCAAGGGGAAGAGGAGGTCTGGGTAGGTATGGTGTCAAGGAAAGGAATTCAGAAGGTCAGATGGTAGTGGATTTTGCGAAAAGGATGGGCATGGCTGTGATGAATACATATTTTAAGAAGAGTGAACAACATAGGGTGACATAGAAGAGTGGAGGAATATGCACACAGGTAGATTATATCCTACACAGGAAGGTTAATCTAAAGGAGATTGTATACTGCAAAGTGGTAGCAGGGGAAAGTGTACAGTCGTGGCCACAAATGACAACAAATATTGGTTTTCACAAAATTTGCTGCTTTATTGTTTTTAGATCTTTTTGTCAGATGTTTGTATGGTATACTGAAGTATAATTACAAGCATTTCATAAGTTTCAAAAGTTATTATTGACAATTACATTAAGTTAAAGCAAAGAGTCAATATTTGCATTGTTGGGCCTTCTTTTTCAAAATCTCTGGAATTTACCCTGGCATGCTGTCAATCAACATCTGAGTCAAATCCTGACTGATGGCAGCCCATTCTTGCATAATCAATGCTTGGAGTTTGTCAAAATTTGTGGGGTTTTGTTTGTCCACCTGCCTCTTGAGGATTGACCACAAGTTCTCAATGGGATTAAGGTCTGGGGAGTTTCCTGGTCATGGACCCAAAATTTTGATGTTTTGTTCCTCAAGTCACTTAGTTATCACTTTTGCCTTATGGCACGGTGCTCCATTATGCTGGAAAAGGTATTGTTTGTCACCAAACTGTTCTTGGATGGTTGGGAGAAGTTGCTGTCAGAGGATGTTTTCGTACCATTCTTTATTCACGGCTGCGTTCTTAGAAAATATTGTGAGTGAGTCCACTCCCTTGGTTGAGAAGCAACTCCACACGTGAATGGCCTCAGAATGCTTTACTGTTGGCATGACACAGGACTGATGGTAATGCTCACTTTTTCTTCTCCGGACAATCTTTCTTCTGGATGCCCCAAACAATCAGAAAGGGGATTCATCAGAGATAATTACTTTACCCCAGTCCCCAGCAGTTCAATCCCTTTACCTTTTGCAGAATATTAGTCTGTTTTTCTGATGTTTTTCTTTGAGAGAAGTGGCTTCTTTGCTGCCCTTCTTGACACCAAGCCATCCTCCAAAAGTCTTCACCTCACTGTGCGTGCACATGCACTCACATCTGCCTGCTGCTATTCCTGAGCAAGCTCTGCACTGGTGGTGCCCCAATTCCATATCTGAATCAGCTTTTTGGAAATTGTTTTTTTGGGATTAAGTTCATTTTCATGGCAAAGAGGGACTTTGCAATTCATTTGATCACTCTTTATAACATTCTGCAAGTACATGCCATCATAAAAACTGAGGCAGCAACTTTGTGAAAATTAGTATCTGTGTCATTCTCAAAACTTTTGGCCATGACTGTACTGAGGCAGCATAGGACGTTGGTCTCTAGGATGACGTTGGATATCAAGAAGAGGAGGAGAGTGAAGGCAGAGTCAAGGATCAAATGATGGAAGTTGAAAAGGGAAGACTGCAAGGTTGAGTTCATGGAGGAGGTAAGACAGGCACTGGGTGGCAGTGAAGAGTTACCAGACAGCTGGATGACTATAGCAGAACTAGTAAGGGTGACAGCAAGAAGGGTGCTTCTCGTGACATCTGGACAGAGGAATTAGGAAAAGGTATGAGAGTATGAGAGGTTGGACACTAAGGAGGGAGAAAAAGACCTGTACTGATTGGCTAGACAGAGGAACAAACCTGGGAAAGATATGTGGCAGATTAGGGTGATAAAGGTTAAATATGGCAACGTACTCAGTGTATTTAACAGATGAAAGGAGCCTCTAAAAGGCTGATTAATGAAGAGTATGAGAGAAGGTCGGATGATATGGAGATAGTGAATCAGGAAGTGCAATGGATTAGCAAGGAGGAAATAAGGACAGCTGTGAAGAAAATGAAGTATGGAAAGGCCGTTGGTCCAGATGACATACCTATGGGAGCATGGAGGGGTTTAGGAGAGACAGCAGTGGAGTTTTTAACTTACTTCTTCTTCTTCTTTTGGCTGCTGCCTTAGAGGTCGCCACAGCAGATCATCTTCTTCCATATCTTTCTGTCCTTTGCATCTTGTTCTGTTACACCCATCACCTGCATGTCCTCTCTCACCACATCCATAAACCTTCTCTTAGGCCTTCCACTTTTTCTTTTCCCTGGCAGCTCTATCCTTAGCATCCTTCTCCCAATATACTCAGCATCTCTCCTCTGCACATGTCCAAACCAACGCAATCTCACCTCTCTGACTTTGTCTCCTAACCATCCAACTTGAGCCGACCCTCTAATGTACTCATTTCTAATCCTATCCATCCTCGTTACACCCAGTGCAAATCTTAGCATCTTTGACTGTGCTACCTCCAACTCTGTCTCCTGCTTTCAGGTCAGTGCCACCATCTCCAGCCCATATAATATAGCTGGTCTCACTCCGTCCTGTAGACTTTCCGTTTCACTCTTGCTGATATCCCTCTGTCACAAATCACTCCTGACACTCTTCTCCACCCATTCCACCCTGTCTGCACACTCTTTTTTAACTCTCTTCCACAATCCCCATTACTCTGTACTGTTGATCCCAAGTATTTAAACTCATCCACCTTCGCCAACTCTACTCCTTGCATCCTCACCATTCCACTGACCTCCCTCTCATTTACACACATGTATTCTTTCTTGTTCCTACTGACCTTCATTCCTCTCCCCTCCAGAGCATATCTCCACCTCTCCAGGGTCTCCTCAACCTGCTCCCTACTATCGCTACAGATCACAGTGTATTCAGCAAACATCATAATCCATGGGGACTCCTGTATAATCTCTTCTGTCAACCTGTCCATCACCATTGCAAATAAGAAAGGGCTCAGAGCCGATCCCTGATGTAATCCCGCCTCCAACTTGAATGCATCCATCACTCCTACTGCAGACCTCCCACTGTTACACTTCCCTCATACATATCCTGTACAACTCTTACATACTTCTCTGCCACTCCCCACTTCCTCATACAATACCACAACTCTTCTTGAGGCACCCTGTCATAGGCTTTCTCCAGGTCCACAAAGACGCAATGCAACTCCTTCTGGCCTTCTCTATACTTCTTCATCAACACCCTCAGAAAAAACATCGCATCTGTGGTGCTCTTTCTTGGCATGAAACCATACTGCTGCTCACTAATCATCACCTCACTTCTTAACCTAACTTCCTGTACTCTTTCCCATAGCTTCATGCTGTGGCTCATCAATTTTATCCCCCTGTAGTTACTACAGTCCTGCACATCCCCCTTATTTTTAAATATCGGCACCAGTACACTTCTTCTCCACTCCTCGGGCATCCTCTCACTTTCCAAGATTCCTCTAAACAATCAAAAACAATTAAAAACTCCACTGCCATCTCTCCTAAACACCTCCATGCTTCCACAGGTACGTCATCTGGACCAACAGCTTTTTCATTCTACATTCTCCTTATAGCTGTCCTTACTTCCTCCTTGGTAATCCGTTGCACTTCCTGATTCACTATCTCCACATCATCCAACCTCTTCTCTCTCTCGTTTTCTTCATTCATAAGCCTCTCAAAGTACTCTTTCCATCTGCTCAACATGCTCTCCTCGTTTGTGAGTACGTTTCCATCTTTAACTTTTATTACCCTAACCTGCTGCACATCTTTCCCAGCTCGGTTCCTCTGTCTAGCCAATCAGTACAGGTCCTTTTCTCCCTCCTTAGTGTTCAACCTCTCATACAACTCATCATACAACTTTTATCTAGCCTTCGCCACCTCTCTCTTCACCTTGCGCCTTATCTCCTTGTACTGTTGTCTACTTTCTGCATCTCTCTGACTATCCCACTTCTTATTTGCCATCCTCTTCCTCTGTATACACTCCTGTACTTCCCCATTCTACCACCAGGTTTCCTTTCCTCTTTCCTCTGTCCAGATGTCACACCAAGCACCCTTCTTGCTGTTACCCTACTACATCTGCAGTAGTTTCCCAACTGTCTGAGAACTCTTCACTACCACCCAGTGCCTGTCACACCTTCTCCCTAAACTCAACTGCAGTCTTCCTTTTTCAAATTCCACCATTTGATCCTTGGCTCTGCCCTCACTCTCTTCCTCTTCTTGATCTCCAACGTCATCCTACAGACCACCATCCTATGCTGCTTAACTACACTTTCCCCTGCCACCACTTTGCAGTCTTCAATCTCCTTCAAATTGACTCTTCTGCATAGGATGTAATCTACCTGTGTGCATCTTCCTCCACTCTTGTACGTAAACCTTATGTTCCTCCCTCTTCTTAAAATACGTATTCACCACAGCAATGTCCATCCTTTTGGAAAAATCCACTATCCTCTGACCTTCTTCATTTCTCTCCTTGACACCATACCTACCCATCACCTCCTCATCTCCTCTGTTCCCTTCATCAACATGTTCATTGAAATCTTCTCCAATCACCACTTTCTGACCCTTGGGTACACTGTTCATCACTTCATCCAACTCACTCCAAAAATCTTCTTTCTCATCCATTTCACACCCAACTTGCGGGGCATATGCACTAACAACATTCATCATCACACCTCCATTTTCCAGCTTCATAATCATTTCTCTGTCTGACACTCTTTTCACCTCCAAAACACTCTTGACATACTGTTCCTTCAGAATAACCCCTACTCCATTTCTCTTCCTATCCACACCATGATAGAACAATTTGAATCCACCTCCAATCCACCTGGCCTTACTCCCCTTCCATTTAGTCTCTTGCACGCACTATATATCAAACTTCCTTCTCTCCATCATATTGGCTAACTCTCTCCCCCTTACCAGTCATACTGCCAACATTCAAAGTTCCTACCCCTTAGTTCCACTCTCTTTACCTTCCTCCTTTTCTCCTGCTTCCGGACACGTCTCCCCCTCTTCTTCTTCTTCTTCTGCCAACAGTTACCCAATTTCTGCCAGCACCCTGTTGACTAACAGTACTGGTGGCGGTCGTTGTTAACCTAGGGCTCGACCGATCCAGTATGGAAATTTGTATTGTTGTCCGCATATTTGATTTGGCAAAATTTTACATCGGATGCCCTTCCTGACGTAACCCTCCCCATTTATCCAGGCTTGGGACCAGCACAAAGAAACACACTGGTTTGTGCATCCCCTGTGGCTGGAGTTTTTCACCAGATTGTTTAATGCAATCTTGGAGAGTGAAAGGATGTCTGAGGAGAGGAGAAAAACTGTACTGGTAATGATTTTTTAGAATAAAGGGGATGTGCAGAGCTGTAGTCACTACAGAGGGATAAAATTGATGAGCCACAGCATGAAGTTATGGGAAAGAGTAGTGGAAGCTAAGTTAAGAAGGAAGATGATGATTAGCGAGCAGCGGTATGGTTTCATGGCAAGAAGGAGTACCACAAATGCGATGTTTGCTCTGAGGGTGTTGATGGAGAAGTATAGAGAAGGCCAGATGGAGGTGCATTTTCTCTTTGTGGACCTGGAGAAAGCATATGACAGGAGAAGAGTTGTGGTATTGTATGAGGAAGTCGGGTGTGGCAGAGAAGTATTTAAGAGTTGTACAGGATATGTACGAGGGAAGTGTGACAATGGTGAGGTCTGCTGTAGGAGTAACAGATGCATTCAAGGTGAGGTGGGATTACATCAGGGATCATCTCTCAGCCCTTTCTTATTTGCAATGGTGATGGACAGGATGACAGATGAGATGAGACAGGAGTCCCTGTGGACTATGATATTTGCTGATGACTTTGTGATCTTTAGTGACAGTAGGGAGCAGGTTGATTAGACCCTTGAAAGGTGGAGATATGCTCTAGAGAGGAGAGGAATGAAGGTCAGTATGAACAAGACAGAATACATGTGTGTAAATGAGGGGGGAGGTCAGAGGAGCGGTTATTGCTAGCCTCCTTTTAAATCCCAAAGATTTGCATGCTAGTTCCATGTGGTGTGAATGAGTGTTGCTGCATGTATTTCATGCAATTTGATGGAGTAGTACCTGACTGGTTCCTACCCTGCAGAATTCACAAATCTGAATTGGAAAAAGCTGCTTTAAGAAATAGATAACTCTTAATAAGTGTATTCAGAGTGACTATACAACACATTAATTTTGTCTGGGTTAAGTAGGTGCCACGCCAAGATGTGATGTAGGCTGTGAGGATGGACTTTACCAGGCACCTGTAAAAGTTTGAAAAAACTGATGTAGAAATCTCTGGTTAACCTAGTCAATTGGATGAAACCAGGGTACCTGGAGAACACCTACACAGATGCAAATTTCTTCAAACTTTACAGTACTAGGGTGTTGTACCGTGTTAGCCATTATGAATGTAGTGAGAAGTCAAGCAAAATTACACCTTTTATTGGCTAACTAAAAAGATTACAATATGCAAGCTTTTCAGGCAATTCAGGCCCCTTTCCCTGTTTTTATATAGACGCCAGGACAGATACAACATTGGAAAACCTTTAACACTAGAATTACCAATGCCTACGAAAAAACTTGTAATCCCGACCCACCTTAAATCCATTCGCATCTTTTCTGTTGTAAATGTGCCTACAGAAAAGATGTAAAATGTGTGCTTACATTTATAATACAGACCACGTAGTTATACCACACTGCTGAGTAGAACATCACATAAAGGGATCATTTTCCTGCAGATCATCTAGTGTAGTCTACCTAATTCTCTATATGAAATGTCCTGGCACTGTAGTGTGGGAGAAACTGGACAAACAATCTGCCAAAGAATGAATTTACACAGGTTCCACATCAAGCATGGCAACGCAGATATTCCTGTAGCAGCCCACTTCAACAGCCATGGACACTGTGAGAGGGACTTTAACGTCACAGTGCTTATGGGCAACTTCAGAACACAGCAAGAGAGAAAACAATGGGAAGTGAAACTCATGCTAAAATTTAACACATTACAACATGGTTTAAATAGAGACAAGAGTTTTATGGCCAGATATGAGGATTGTTTGCATCTCTCAGACTGACACAGACAAACTGTCTGCAGACCTACATTGTATTGAAAAACTCATCAGAAACCTCAGAAGACTTTGTCGGACAGTTATCTTATCCACAGATCTTGCCTATACATTGTTCTCCTCTCTTGCTAAAAGAATCTTAGCTTGAAGAGGTCTATTCATTTTTTACAATTAAGATGTCTCACTTAAAGGTTTTCCAAGGTTTTCCAATGCTGTATCTATCCTAGTGTCTATATAAACACAGAGAATTCCAGTCTCTATATTACATCTTGCCTGAGGAAGGGGACTAAGTTACCTCGAAAGCTTGCATATTATAATGTTTTTAGTTAGCCAATGAAAGATGTCATTTTGCTTGACTTCTTACTACATTCAAACATTGAACAAATAGTGACTAGGGAGGGATTTTAATAGAAGACTCCAGAAAGGTCAGGCAGCAGTGCTAACCATTTATTTGCTGGGCTCACTTCTAGTTTACAAACATATTTTTAGAAGAGACTTGCTTAGAAACACACAATGAGTGAGATATGGGATCTGAACTAGCAGTCCCTTAGCCATTAAACCTGCCATTTTTCCCTGGCTGAAAGTTAATGGATGCCTGAGTTTATTTTAAAGCAGGGACCTTAAATAATTGTCTCTGATATTTTCACAAATAAGTATTTCATTCAGAAATAGTATTACTCATTACTCCACATGCATGTAGAAAAAAGAAACTATTCAGAAACTATTCTGAAAAACAATGACTGACACAAATCTCCCTGAGGCCAATCTCCAGTTAGTGCCTGATATGTTTGCAAATTATACATACCTCTTTCATTTTGCAAACAACTGTCAAGTGTAAAAGAGCTGTAAGCACTGGAGTGACATGTACAATCACAGTTCAGTGTACTTGAAAGAAAGCATTGTGCTCAAACTATAAGGGTTAAGATGAATGAAATATGTTAACTGATCTAAAATTGGATTTAAGTGACTGGAGTATTACAAGCATTAGCATGAGCTTTCTTTGATTGTGGTTATTAATATAATCTATTTAACCCTTTCCAGCTCTTTTGTTGACTAAAAACAAAAGCTTGGTGGGATTTGCCTTTCAATCATAAAGTCTGTCAGTTCTTTCACTATACATCAACACCTTCTGATATGGGGTCTATCTATTCTACTTCACTGTGTTTATTATTTAACTCTTCCAAGCATCATTGCTTTCTCCGGAGAGATTTATTTTCAAGCATTATTCCATTCAACTGATGCCTATTCAGCTGTGACCAAATTTCAGGGCTTAGTGCATTATACGATTTTTTTAAAATACAAACCATGGTTAAGAAGTTCTAAAACTCACTGTCCCATAGAAGTCATTGACATATGTGATATAATATCTCTGTCTATAGTGCCAAGAGTCTGGTTGCTCATATGTGTTTAGCAGTTGATTAGTGAAGTTAAAGGAATGGTGTGTGTTGCTTATTGGTAAAGTGGG
This sequence comes from Polypterus bichir lapradei, assembly GCA_026402145.1. NCBI lineage: Eukaryota > Metazoa > Chordata > Cladistia > Polypteriformes > Polypteridae > Polypterus > Polypterus bichir. The sequence continues at coordinate 4,886,528 of JANRMT010062832.1, read as the reverse complement.
AAATGTTCAGATTTGAGCAATGAAACATTGTCAGATTTTGTCATCTTCTTTGTAAAATGGTAAATCGAACACCACCGACATTACAGGGATTCATACTAACCAAACACGTTACTCATGGAAGTTGTCATGACATGACAGTACCACAGCTGGTCTTAGAACATATTTGCCATAGCTTGTATTTTTTAACTATTACATAATTGTGCTAATTCTTTTTAACACTGTGTTTTTAAAGGATCCCATTTTCATGAAGATTTACATTGGTACTGGAAAACTATAGCTATTTAGACGTTTTCTCTCAATAGAGTCTCTTTGTGTTATGCTATTCTGTTAAAGTTCTGTTATGTTTTTATTATATCGGTTCAATTACAGCAATGGACAGAGTTCAATTAATCTAGGATTTACTAAAAGCAAGAATGATTTTTTTCAACTCCACAGAAAAAGAGTTAACATTTTTACACTGTGTTTAGTTGTAGTGTTCTAATCAATCCATATTACTAAACATGACGAAATAAATGCACATTAATAATCATTATAGGCCTTCTGTGGACGAGTTCAATTAAATCTGACAGATCAGAAGCACAACATGACTTTAAGAACACCCAAGAATATTGATTTATATTACGTTTGTGCCTAGGTGTTTGAAGTGAAAAAAGGGTTTGAACTGTAATGTCAAGGGCAATGTAAATTATATTGAATATTGTGCAAAACATCTAGCATAGACTTTTGGCAGCCATTAAAGATTACATTGTATTACAATATTAAAATAACATGTTTTATAAACAATATTGGTGAGGACTGAACCTGCACCCTTCTGCTTTTCAGCCTAATGTCCTAGCCACTAGGCCACAGCACCCATCTTGTCTGTTCTGTTGCACAGGGCTAATTCCCCTCTGACTGGGTGCACTGGGGGTTTAAATGAATGTACGGTTATTTGTACTCAGGAAAGGTAAAGTTGTCTTAAGTACCATTAGAGGATGCCTAATGTGGTTCTGAAATCTTCTACAATGCCTCATATTTTGAATATCCTATAGAAACTTAAAAAAAAATGAAAACTAAGAGAAGACATCAAAATGAAGTCTGTTTGTTAAGCATTGTAGCAGGTTTCTTTTGCTTTTTTTTCTCGCTTGAAGTCCTGTATATACTGAGCTGCCTTTATAGTTCAGTTTTTATAATATTCGTGTTTAGTAAAACATTAAAGGAACAGATTTCAAAGCTTGTCGCCGTTAGTAATATTTAATTGATGGTGGAGAAAGAAAGATACATTTATCATTCAGTACAGAGAAGCATCTTAAACCTGCTGCATTATGAATGAATTTAGTTAATGGCAGATTTGATCATTTGTATCATAATTACTTCTCCTTAGACGTGCCTACCACAGGCTGATATATTCGAAAATGTTTTCTATGGTGCAGTAATTTTGGTGGCAAAACTATACATCAACTCTTTTTTTGTATAATACATTTTTTAAAAATGCTTTAACTCAAATCATTTAGAAAAAAATTGCGCTTCTCCAAGTTTTAAGTGTTTTTAGTAAAATTATAAATTCCCATGAAAAAGGTGTGCCTATATACAGTAATTCTTAAAAGTACATCCTATTATTTATGCTGATTTAATTGCGGGCGGCGTGGTGGTGCTGTGGGTAGTGCTACTGCTTCGCAGTTAGGTGACCTGGGTTCACTTCCCAGGTCCTCCCTGCATGGAGTTTGCATATTCTCCTTGTGTCTGCATGGGTTTCCTCCGACAGTTCAATGACATGCAGGTTAGGTGCATTGGCGATTCTAAATTGTGCCTAGTGTGTGTGTGCACGCACCCTGCGGTGGGCTGGCACCCTGCCCGGGGTTTGTTTCCTGCCTTGTACCCTGGGATTGGCTCCAGCAGACCCCCATGACCCTGTGTTAGAATATAGCAGGTTGGATAATGGATGGATGGACGATTTAAGTGCTTAGCAGAGAATATTTTTCTAATAATTATTAAGAGTAATCACCTGCAATAGATGGGCACCCTTTCCATAGGATTGTTCCTGCCTAGCACCCTAAGGTTGCTGGGAGAGGTTCCAGCCCCCCATCACTCAGGATTAAGTGGGCTTAATAACAGTAAGTTGTTATTGATTTTGCCACTGTTTTGAAATTACCACAATTTAATTCTGTGGCATTTTTTGTCTTAAGCCTTAAAAATGGGAAAGCACATTAAGCACAATAAATTGTGTTTTGTTAATTTTGTTCAATGTTTGTGTTGTTTATAGGTATGTGAAGAGAGGATGCAAGGTGTGCTACTGCAACTGTCAACTTCAGACTACAATACCTGAAGTTTGTGAAATATGAAAGAAATGGTTTGAATCAGATATGAAATGAATTATAGTTAGAACTAGTGATGGATGGAGGTGCTGTTTTTTATCATTTCTTGAAACAATATATAATATACGTATAAATAGCAACCAATCATGACTATCTATTTGTTTCAAAATGTGAAAACAGAGGAGCCTTATCACATACTGGACCCCAACAAAATGCTGCACAAACCTATGTCACTGTTTTACTAACGATTTTATTGATTCATGCATTGCTTATCAAATCCACCTAGTTCATTTCAGGGTCTAAGGCTACCCTGACAGCATCCCTGGATGAAAATTATTTTATATATGAAAAGAGTACAAAAAGAAAAATAAAACTCCTCACCAAGCAATCGACAGAAACACATCTTGAAATTTCATCAAACATCAGTACATCTTCAGTTATCCGGAGTCTGTTATTTAGACATGCAGTAATAGGTTTCCATAATAATAACACATAATCTTTCAAAACTCTTATTTTTTTGTGATCCTGCTAAAGGTTGTAAACACCACATACACGTGATGCAGTTGTAATACATTCATTTGTTTGTGGGAGAAAAATATGACCTGATATGAAAATTCTTCCCCTTTATTCTAAATTAGAAATGTCTTTTTTACATCATTATGTAGAAGAATTGTTCTTTTTTAGTCAAATCTCACTGAAGAAGAAAACATGATACTGTAAGTCAATGATATGAACAGGATTTATTTATGTTATGTGTGGTACATACCTAACATAAATGCTGCCAAAGTGCATTTCCTTGAGGGTCACTGTCATTGACATATAATAAACATATGAATTTAATTTCTGTCTGCAGGAAACCCTCTCTAAAACAGCTTCCCACACACTTGGTGTTGCTTACTTTACTGTTTTCCACTGTTTGCAGTTTGAAAGAATAAAGAAATGTGGTATATCTAGCAGGGGTGCTAGCCCCCTTGTTAGAAAAAGTTCTTTTGTAGTTGCATAACCCAAAACTATATAGATATGATATTAAAAGGTGATACCCCTCCCTTAGTGATACAGCGGTAAGAAATCACATAGGAGAAATAACTTAGCTTTCTTTAATGACGATTTACACGGCATAACAGACAAGGAACCAGTGACAAGACCTTTGGGTAGTAGGAGCCTGATGTATAGAGTCTGCCATTTTCAACGCTACGTTGGAAGGATTTTCCAGGTCCGATGGCGTTACCTCCCATCCATCCGTCAGCTTCAAAGTTGTGCTGAGCAATGTTCCAAGGCTTTATACTCTTTCTCCATGTGCAGGCCCCCACTTAGGTGAATCATGCCATTCCAAACAAGGAAAAGAAGATCCAATGTCATGCTCTGACACACAGAAATAGTACAATGCCCATTTTGCTGTTGTCCCTGTCTTGTCTTCTAATGCTTGCCTAGCAGTTCTAAATGATGAGCCCCTTGTGCTAAATCTGGCTTTGTGAGTAGAAAGAAAAGCAGATTTAAAATATTTGCACAGAGCACAGTGACATATCTCTTATATATATTTCTCTTCTGGTTCGTCCTGCTTCCTCTTCAAACCCGGTCCCGCTCACACGCAGCCCACACGGCATTTCTTGATTCCTATTCGTCCTCTTTCAAACCCTTCCCCACGCTGCCTGTGACCTCCCATACACCCCCACGCCAATTTTCTCAAGTCCTATTCCTCCTTTGGACTACCGCGTTCCCTGCTCCTCTCTCATGACCCCATTGGTGTCACGTCACCACCCAATATCTAGCCTAACCGCGTGACCTTTCACTTCGGCCATGTCTGCGCCTGGTAGTCTTTTCCATAGCTTGCTACAGGAAGGTACTCTCTCAAACAATGGCATTGGTTTTGCTCCTTGCTATTTTCATTATACTGCAACGGTTGTTCCCTATGCCTTTGTTATAAAATGAACAACAGTATCTTCCTGTCGACGGGTTTTTGTGCAACGTCATCTGTATTCTGGGATCCGGCAACTGCCTGTTCCTATCAGTGGGTTATTTCTTGACACAAACGGTTGACAAAGGTAATGCACTCTCACTACAACATAGGGCAGTAGATTTCGTTGCACCACATTGAGACAGATTTGGAGACGCTCTTCCTGTTGTTCTTTCCAAACGGTTGATGAAGGCAATGCACTCTCACTACGACATAGGGCAGTAGATTTTGTTGCATCACACTAGGACAGATTTGGAGACGTTCTTCCTGTTGTTCTTTCCAACGCAAGTCGAGTTATCACAAGAAGTCAGGAGTACTATCAATACACGGCAACATCTGAAGTTTATGGTGGTGAAGCTGAAATTCAAGCACTTTCCAAGATTAGATCTTTCAACTCATTATCTGTCGTCTCCAGGAAAACACCTATTCACAACTGCGTCTTTCAAGAAGTATTTCTTTCTTCTTGATTTCTGAATTCCTTTCTCACCGTTTTCCATTCTTATTCTTACACCCCCGTATGCTACAGCGGGCGTCGGCTAGTTAAACGTATATTCTGATTACATGTAGACATTGGATTTATGTTCTGGGCAAACCCACACTATTTTAATCAGCTCATTATTCTGTTTCCCATTTCTATAAAGCATTAAATGAGCTTTTTTTTGGTATATTCTTGTTTCGACTAACAGATGGGCATGTGCAACAGGCTGAAATATTGTATAGACATCTAATGCAGAATCTCACCATTTTACCTCTTGTAACACTCAAAGGAATACTTCACCCAAAGATGATATTCAAATGTAGTTTGTATTGATGGCCAAGAAAAAATGTGAGTGTCATGTTTTCATGCAGAATGGAGATAACAAACTTTCTGATACAATAAAGGTCTTTCGTGACTAATGTTGGAAAACAGTAAACAATGGCAAAAATATAATTTTACTGTATTCGTGTAACATAATCCTCACGTCAAATCATCTAGTCAAATGTTTGTAATGTCTCAAAAATGAGTACTTTTAATAAATTGCTGCCGCATACACTCTGTTAAATGAAAAATGGAATGTGCTCAAATAAAAACAGCTATTTCAAATGTACAGTAGACCAACCTCCCTTCGTTATTTTTATATATTCATAGCGCTGAGCAGTCTGTGAAGCTGAACGAGTGGATTGACCTTTACTTGTTAAAGTATTACAGATATGCACAAGTACAAGGCATATTTTCTTCCTGATAATGTTTAGGGTCAGGCTTTTTGCTGATATCATGTGTACTGTAATGTTAGCCAATGAATAAGCTATTATTGGGCTGGCTATTGTACATGAATAATGTGGAGAGACGGGTCTTTAATTCAAATGTTTGAATGCATGTGTGGGAGTTCTAGTTTTGTTCACCAGAGAGTTTTCAGGAAGTAGTCTATTTAACAATATTTTAGTAAAGAAAAGTCTTTTTGGGACATTATGAAACTGTGACGGGATTGTTTGACCTGAATTAAGTAACAAGAGAAACGTGAGATTTTTTTCATAGATATGTTCAAATTGTTTGATGACCAATAGCCATCATGGACCCTATTATACCAGAAACTTTGTTGTCTCCTTTCTGCATGAAAGCATGAGATTAAAAGATTTTCTTGTGGCCATCGCTATAAACTACAAGGGTTAAGTAACACAGAAATAAATATCATTTTTGAGTGGACAAGACCTGTCATGTATCACTCCTGTTAAACACAATTTTTAACCCCCAATTTTTAATTTCTCTAATATACTGGATAAAAACCACCAAATCACTTTCATCCATAGTGAGATTAAGGCAAGATTCTAACTTTTCCTTTAAGACCTTGGACCACATTCAGTAGTGTAGTCCAGGGTATACACAGGTATACGGCGTATACCCACTTCTTATTAGGTCATCACAACATACACCCACTTCTAAATCCCCCTGTTACGGGTATACACGGCAGTGTAAAACAGGGTATACGCGTGTATACGCCGCTTTTCAGTCCACACACTGTGACAGTCTACATCCACACTGACACGCTGATACTCATTTATGTGTTGCAGGCACGTCCATTTTTTTTTGCCATTGTTGTCTGTTTTGGTTACGTTTTGGGAGAACTAACAATTAGTTAGGGCATACGGATTACGCCAATCAGAGGCAGAGTTGGGCGGGACATGCTGTTCCTTTGCTAAACCGGGAAAAATATCCTTTGCCGCCACCTTCCTGTCGGTCCATTGTTACACACCAAAATATGTCCTCACGTGAAAAGTTACTATAACCAAGTTAATAGTGAAAATGAAGCGAACCATACAAACAAAAGTTAGCTTTCAGAACAAACAACCTCGTGAAGCTACATTATTGCTACTATCCAGCCGGACAGGTAGCCACAGCCCAACGCCCACAGCCTCACAGTCCCCAACCCCATTTGGAGGGGGTGCTGACTGTGAGGCGCTAAATCTCCGATCGACATTGCAAATTCAATGGAAGAACACGTCAACCATGGTGAATACTTTACAATAGCAAGATTTGTAAATTATGTTAATACAGCGTTTCTACAGCATTAACTAGCAGCTTTTTTTTATTTAGTTTCATTTATTTTTTGTTGTTCCAATTTGCTCATGCTGTGGCTAGTGTTAAGTTAGCTTCCTTGACTTTCATTAGCATCAAAGCTGCTAGCTGTCAAAAAATTCTGGTTGGTTGCATTTTAAAACACAGATATTTCAACCTGACTTTCACATCAGTGCTTATTTTTGAGTATAGACAGATTAACAGGTGTTAGGGAAAGTTTATAACGTCACACTTACACCATTTTCCCCGAGCACTAGCCGGTGTCCAAATGGCCCATACATTAAAGCATTTCTAGCTAGGTACGCTATTCTTCCTGAGAAATGCTGATTTTAAGCTTGAAACTGTGTTAGTGTGTTGGTAACAAGGATGCATTGCCAAAGTATGAAAAATTACATTACTTGTTATTGCTGTCTGTTGTCAATGTTAATGAATATTCAGAATGGTCAAATCCAAGTATTTTATTTTGAAAATCAGCTGTTTAACTTTTGTAAAAATAAATGTATGTCTGACTTAAAAGGTGTTGGCTTCACATTAAATGTATCTACTATTAATGAAATGGGCCTCTGTACCACCAGTAATTTTCGCATACTGCCACTGACAAATCATTTTAATTTTATAATTGTGTCACTCTCTGGCCTTCACTATCTGTTGCAGATTAGATATTCTAAGACACTGTTTACAAAAGAATCTGCTTTCCCCATGGACTAAGAAAATGTATGCATTATGCAGCTGAATCACTCTGTAATCTATGAACCAGACAGATATGCAAAATCTGCATCTCTGGTTTGTTGAACTCATAATGATACTTGAAGTGAATGAAGTCAGGCAGCAGATGTAAATAGTACTGTCCCTTTCTAGTGGGAACTAAATATGTAAGACTGTCACTATTAATAACGGAGCACTTTTTTCTTTTGCTGTGTAGGCCGCTAAAAAAATTTGGGGGCTAAATTTACAGTATACCCACTTCTCCAGACACCACTACACCACTGACCACATTGATCCAATCAGATATTGTAATCATAATAATGACAACGTTTCCAGATATTTCAAGTGTTAACTAACCAACTGTTAGCATCACAATCCTGTAAAAAGAATTATTATTCTGTATAACAGTCAAGTTTAAATGCATAATTTAGTCACCGATAGATCATACTTTGATTATAAGAAACATGTGTTCCTTCTGTAAATAACTTCATTTTTTATTATACTAGGGGGCTCTGCCCCCTGCTCACTTCACTCACCAACCCCTGGGTTTCATTAACCGGATATACAATTTAAAGAGATTGTTATTTTCATTTCATTCATTTTTTTATTGCTTGATATTTGCCAGTAATAAAGCTGTAGTGAATGAGTTATTCAGCCAATCCCCCCCGGGGCTGCTAGTGCCATGCTGCATGATCTTCATGTCTCGCTGCGCGTTGATCATTTAAAAGCCTGTATAGCAGCTGCTGCTGCTTGTGACGTGCTGCATGATCTGCATGTCGCATTGCGCGACGATCATTTAAAAGCCTGTGAAGCAGCTGTCCTTTTGTCCCACTTCTTTGTCTCGCGGGACGTTAAAGTGTCTCTGAGAAATTGTTTGTAAGTAGGGTGTAACGTGCAAGTAATCTCACGGGACTTCAGTGTCTTCCATCCAAGTAGTCTCGCGGGACTTCAAAGAGTCTTCCGAGAAGATCTGAGAAGACATGCTGTGCATGTGTACTGCACCAACATTTTTTAATTCTTTACAAAATTCTACTTTGTCATCTACTCTTTGTCCTTTATTTCCAGTTAAATGTCTTTCTCGTGGGACATTTAACACTGCTCGTGTTGTGAAGGGGGGGCTGAACACACGCTAAGGAGTTGCAGTCGGATCAGCTGCTGTCTTGCTGCTGCTGCTGGCGAACTGCGTGTTCTGCTTGTCACGCTAAGCGTCGATCTTTTAAAAGCCTGTACAGCAGCTGTCCTTTTGTCTCACTGCCTTGTCTCGCATGACGTCAAAGTGTCTTCCGAGAAGATCACGTCTTCATCTCCGTCTCCCTCCCAAGATTTTTTTTTATAATAGAGAGATATTCATTTAACTGTACTTGACCAGTACTATGATTGTTTCACAACACTTAATTAAGCAAATTAAGCAAAATGTGCTATATAAATAAATGTTGTTGTCAATTCTGTTGTTATTATACAGTATGCTATCTTGTTAAAGAAAAAACGGCAAGCTGTTTTTAAAATCCACAATTAGAAACACAATAAAGCACTGTTTTTATGGCAGGATGTCATTTAGGTTTTCCCTTTGTTTTCTTAATATTATTATTCTACCAGGGAATTAAAATAGTTCTATCAAATGTCCAAGTATACAAAAGTAGCACTTTCTCTGTTAATATAAAAGAAAACTGTCTGCTTTGAAAACTGAGCCTGCAATCAAAAATTCTTTATGATGTTACAAAAATCTGATTTGCATTACTTACATGTATGACCTGGCTTACTGTATATCCTGAGGGCTCTGGAAAAAAGGAGACCAAACCCAATGAAGTCAATTACCCGCAAGCATTTCATGCATCATGCTCACAGTTTTGAAGATGTAAGAAGATTCTTACTCCCTAAACTATTTCTTTAGCATCAATAGTTCTGAATTAGGATATACCTATTTTTTATTTGAGAATACTTTAAACCTACTAATCATTATGTGCCTTGTTATGCTAATTGCATTGATGAAAGTAACATATGGAAGGCAGGTTGTTCTTTACTTTTGCCAGCACTAACAGACTCCAGCAACTTGGGATCCCATACCAGGTCAAATGAAAGTCTTCACCATGTGATACATCTTCAATAGTTAACCAGCATCCATCATCCTGAGTTGCCCCACAGATGGCTCATTGCTATCCCCAGCCTTTTCACAGTGAATGAACCAAGTAACCCTAACTTAGTTTCTGTTGTTTAAAACTACTACTTTACATCATAAGGGAGGGTGGGATTAGTAAATGCTGGAAGATTTTTAAGTGCTAAATTTTGTTTTTAGGTTTATGCCAAATTACTCCTTTATTAAGGGGCATGGTACTGAAGTGAATAACAATGCTGCCACATGAATCCAGAGTCCTGGGTTTATATTCTGCACTAAGCCATTGTCCATATGGAGTTTGCATGTTTTGGCTCATGTCATCAAAGATGTACAAGTTACTATGACTGGAAATTCCAAATTGGCATGAGTGTAAATGTGGGTGTGTGCATGAGTGGTCTCTGAGATGGACAGGTACCCTGTCTGGAGTGTTTTCCTGCAGCTCAGTGCTGCAAGTTCTACAATGAGATTGTAGAAATCTACGGATTTCAATGGACATGTTGGTGAAAGGAACAAAGGGGATGAGGAGGTGATGGGTAGGTATGGTGTCAAGGAGAGGAATAAAGAAGGTCAGATGATAGTGGATTTTGTGAAAAAGGATGGACATGGCTGTGGTGAATATGTATTTTAAGAAGTGGGAGGAACATAGGGTGATGTACAACAGGTTAATTATATCCTACGCAGGAGAGTCAATCTGAAGGAGATTGAAGACTGCAAATCGGTGGTAGGGGAAAGTGTAGTTAGGCAGCAAAGTTTGGTGGTCTGTAGGATGACATTGGAGATCGAGAAGAGGAGGAGAGTTAGGGCAGAGCCAAGGATCAAATGGTGGAAGTTGAAAAAGGAGGACTGCAAGGTTGAGTTCATGGAGGAGGTAAGACAGACACTGGGTGCCAGTGAAGAGTTCCAAAAAGCAAAACTGACATACTGCTCAGAGGGACTAGACACACAGACCTTAGTGTTTTATTATATCGTAGATGGTTAGTTAATCTTATTTGTAACACAAACAATAGTTACCAGGAGAAATGAACTTGATTGTGAAAGGCTGATAATTTCAGAGTTCTAGGGCTTCAAAGTCATAGCTAAAATAATTGCATTCACATTCTGCAAATAGATTTTTCATGTGTACCTCAATTTGTTTTGTTTTCAGAACACTTCCAAACAAATGAAAATGCAAAATATCAGGATAAAATAAAAAAAAAAATGGTTAAAAAATTCAATCTGTATTTTTCTTACCCTTGCTGTATGCATTATACATAAAGGATCACACAATTTAGATTCAGTGCATCTCTGAAAATAAAGCATCAGTAACACTAATTGTTACTGTACACATTCTTTGGACAACAACTTAAAATGTACTTTTGGACTGTATACCAGCTGGAATATATGCTTATTTACTTATGTCTATGCGGAAAAGACAGCATTTTTTCTAGCTACAGTACAGGGGGAAAAAGAGCATTTAGATATTTCTATATAGTGAACATCTTTTGGTAGATTCAAATTTTATTACAATAAATATTTACGGCTGTTGTTTCTAGACATACACATCACATTGACACTTGATCTGGAAGTGCATGCTTTAAACAGCATCCTACCTGAAAGACAATAAGCTTTTTCTCGTTAATATTTTTCTACATCTGTGAATCAGTACCTTTCACATCATAGCTTCTGCTATGAGCAGAATGACAGAAAGGTCCAAAAAGTACCACAAGGAAAAAAAGTACTGATAAACAAAGGTGCAAAATGGGCAAGATAAGTCTTAGTTGAAAAACATGTACAGGTTAGAACCCAAAAAGACAAAGCAAATCCTATTAAACATTATATTTTAGTGGTCAAAGTCAAGGAGAAGTTCAAAGTCAAAATCCAGAAAACTTGATAGAAGTCAAATCGAGGGAAGTCTGATACAGATGGGTCCCTCCATTTATAGCAGAAGCACATATCCAGAAGCACTTCCAGGCATGTTATTAAAACAAAATGCCAACCTCCATGAGAGCAAAAATGGAAGATAAACAAGACTTTAAAAACTGAATAACTCCTCAGAAAAAAAAGAGTCAAAATTATTGTGAATAACACCAAGATTAATAAAACAAAGAATTCTAGCAGTTTTTACAAAAAAGCCTGAATGATTCAAAAGTAGTAAATGCATCTTTTAAAAAAGTAAAAAAGCTTATAGTAAGATATTTAACCAGATTTTCTTACCATTAGTTCTAATTAACTGCCAGTTTGAAGGCAATATATTCAACCAAACAAATGATAACCTCAACAAAAGCAATAGTGTTGTGCGCCTTGAGTACATGACCAACAATAACAGTCTCAGTCCCACTTAATCTAAAGATTGATGTGCTATCTAGTTACTTATTTAAATTCTTTCTAACATTATGTGAGGTTTAGTTGGGATTATTTAATTCATTCCATTTTGGTTTTTTTTTTGGTTGCCATAGAGAATCCAATTATGTAGTTTATTTTGTGATTAGAAGTGGTATTAAGGAATGTAGAAAATTAATGTGTTAATTTAGATGCAATTATGGAAGTTGCCATCTTGTTATCCTTTCTATGACATGGTATCGTGTCATTAAGGGTGTTTCTCCTGAAAGCTGTGTTGGATTGCATCATCTACAAGAGAATATTTAAACCAGCATCACAAAACCATTCTAATTTGCAAGTGATTCTCTGAGATATTTTTTATCTTATTTTGTTTTCTGGTGTAGTGCTTTGTTGTCCTATGATTTAGCTTCTTGATGTAGAGACAGATAGGTTTTGACCTTGGCTCTATTTTAGACCTTGCCGCTTCTTCTGATCACAACAAGGGTAACATCATTTTGTCAACAGTATTGTAACCATATCATACTGGATTAAAAATATACCCATAAAACAATAACCAGAACAAAGTTAAGAATCATGAATGAAATGATACAGTAGGTTTAGGTCATGAATGTAGAAAGTATAATATAATTTCAGTTAATTAATTTAGTAGGAAACCATACCAGAGGAGGAATCTTGACTTTAAAGTAAACTGGAACACTTTTGATTTTGTCGGTAGATTAGTGCTGGGATTCTGAGCCAATAAAGAACTTTAGAAAATTAAAGAATTATGTGGTTAACTGAATATAAAGGCTGCTGTGTATAAACAGTAATGAAAATACTTTCTTGTAACCTTATAATTTACCATTCCACAGCAAATGCAGTTTAAAATGAAGTATTTCCTAAACAAAATGATGGTTTTTTTTGTATACACCATATTAAACTGTACAATTCATTGTATGTTTAACACTTAAAATGATTTTGAAGTTTAACTAAAATTCTTTTGGAATGTGGTAAAAGAAGTTAGACCCATATTCATTAGGTTTGTGTGTAACTATTGTCTGTTGTATAGTATAAAATTCCTCTGATGTTTCAAATAAAGAACATGTTTTATTTGTACGCATTCAGTACATTATTTAAAATATATATATATGATAACAGATCTAAAGCACCCTCTAAGATAGCATACAGCACACTTTGCCAAAAGCAAATAATTGGAAAAGATCTAGGGAAGAAAGAATTTACAATGACATAACATTTGAATGGAGCCTAACAAACCAGTGGGGGGTATTCAGTCGAGTGTATTGTGGCACTGACAATCGAATGACAGGTGAATCTGTTTTTAATTCTTAATGTCAGCACCTGGAGACGAGTTGTAGATAAGTCAACGGCAAATTTTGTGAAGTTTCTAAAGAGTTTCTTTCTGATGAAAGTGAATGTTTTCATTAAGCAAAGAAAGGCTAACAAACAGAATCTTTAAAGATAAAAAAGCATAGAAGCACCAGCAAAATCTTTTCTAGTGACATTTAAAGATGATGACTAAGCCTGCTCATTAAACTGACTGAATTTACACAGAGCTGGAAGATAGCAAAATCCTGACTCATATTTAAGTAAGGAATTGCTTCTAGCTGTGCCTTGTGTCAGCGTGTGATGGATGGCAAGTCTTTCAAAGCAGAGTATCATTGTTGTAAAATGTAATTTTGTTCTTTCCACAGGAGCCTCTCTCCACTGTTACAACTGAGTCTGAAATACTTAAAATAAAATGTAAGCGACTCATTTGTTTGGAAAGTAATGGCTTGTACCTGTGGGGTTTTATTTGTTTAAAAGCTCCAAATCAGCATTACATTAGATGGGTAACCTGTGTGGGATGGTAAAAGTATGAGTTTCTTGGAATTTCTGTGGCTCAGAAGGGTATTTGGTGACACCTAAAACTTAGCCAAGAGAAGGCTATTTCAACATTAGTAAGTTTAACTACAGCAGAACTTGCAAGAATTAAAGGATTAAACAGTAGTGTCATGGGCATATTTTTGCATGTGCCAAAAAAATCAAACCAACTGCTTGAAAAAGCCATTCCTATTACATAGAAATTGTGTACCCTGTTATTAATAGGTACAGCATAGCTATCAGAAAATACATTTATCTATCTACTATGTCTAAACTGTACATATAGTAATAGTTAAATAAAGTAATAGTTTACAAAACTAAAATAATCACTTGACAAAATAAAAATATTAATATAGTTTAAAACCTGAAACTTTACCAATCAATAAACCTATAATGCACAGTTGACTGACTGACTGACTAACTCATGAACAAAATCACTATTTCCTATTATGGTGGACAGCTGGCCAGGGCACCCAAAGAGTAGAAGAATGGAGGAAGGCAGCTACTTTGGGACACTGCCTCCCCCAGAACGCTAGATGGTGATTTCCCTGCAGCATAGCAGTGCCCTGAATTCCCGCAGGGCATCACGAGATCTGGAGTTCAGCTTTACAGCCCTGTTGGGTACCGTGGGTACCACTAGGAGATGCAGCAGGAAGACCTGGGGATTTTTACGTTCCGTATAGCCCGGAAGTACTCCCAAGTCATGGGGACTAAAGCCCTGAAGTAAATCCGGGCTGAAGAAAATACAAGTTCTTCATCTGACCCAGAAGTGCTGACAAGTCACGTGGACAGAAGGACAGAAGCACTTCCAGGTCAAGGACTATTTAAAGGACTGCTGTGAACCCAGCAAGCGAACCGGAGTTGGGAGGAGTGTAACAGAGCTTGCTGGGAGGCGTGGAGAAATTTGTGTGTATTGTGAATATTATTGAGTTAATTTGCCTGTTTAGTGGTGGCAGTGGTGTTTGAAGGGCACTATTTAAAAGAACAAATTAAAAACAACTTCTTATTGCTTTTAACCTGTGTCCAGTGTATCTGTCTGTTGGGGTTGCAGGGATGATCGCGACCCCTAGCGTCTTACACCATTTAGGTAAAAAGTTTACATTTGGCAGAATGGTGCATCTAGGGCACTATATATCCACTAAGAAAGGATAGTTCAGTATATCAAAATTTAGAGGTAAGCCCCCAACAGAAAAGCTAAATGCCCCAAAATCTCAAAAAATATTTAACCGATTTGATTAAAATTTGGTGAAATTGTAGAAAAAAGAAAATTAGACAACTTGTGTTTTTTGCTGATATTTGTCATTAATAATGCTCTAGTTAGTGGGACATTCTAATGAGATGCATCCTCATTTTGACAATGTACCGAAATCGATTGCATGGAGAAATGGGCCATGCCAGTTTATGCAAATAAAACCGTTTGCAGACACAAAATGAAAGGAGGAAAGATTGGTAAAACTCAAAGAAGATGCGTCAAGCAAACACTATAAAGCTCAAGTGCTTGCCAAGTGCTACGGCCGTAAGCTTAGTCAGTTTCACACAACTGATCCAGTAAGACACTTTCATTAGCACTCAAAGTTTAAATAAGCACATCAAACAAAAACGGCACGTAATAAAAGGTAGCAACTGCTGTTTTTTTTTTTTTTTATTTCTAAACCACGTTGGGGTAACAATTTTATTGTCTTGCTGGATTACACCGTGTATCTTAAAATATGTCTTTTTGTCTCATCTTGGATTGTTTTTATACATGTATTTACAAAAGACACTTTTACCCATTTACTTTAATACGTACCATTTTCTAAGAAATGTGTTTCTGAAACCAGTGTATTTAGAATTGATTTTCTTTTCATCCTTTCTACACCCCCAACCAATAAAAGAAAATAAAAAATCTACCACAAGTTTTACTATTGCAAAGTCACACACGAAATATAGCCCGTTTAAAAGGAAACTCAGCTGATTTGTATATTATTACCTATTCTAATGTTATATTTGAAATTGCCTATGAAGCGACTTTCAGGCATCCAGGCAATGGCAGTATGATGCATTTGGTCAAGCGTGTATTTTATTTTACTGTGCACACCATATGCAACAATAAATCTGAGATAAACTGATAACACTACATTGGTGCATACCATTGTGTTTTTGAAACAGCTAACACTGTTTTCCAATATTGTCATTAGGTTCTCAATAATAATCAGTGATCAGCATTAAGTGCTTTCTGAATTAAAAAAAACAGAGAAAATCAAAATATAAAAAACAAAACAAATTCAATTAAAAACATGCCACAAATTAACAGATGGAGACAATCTGCTACTGAAGAGAACTAAGAGCTATTATTTTCTACAGCTGATGAAGTTGCTGTTTTTCAGAACATAATAGGAAGGTAACAGAACAGTGCTATTAAGTAATAGTAATTAGTAACTTTTAGTTTCTTTGTTAATAGACATTTATGCAAACCCTCAGTATACTTAGGCAGTACTAGTTTTAGGCTTCAATGCTAATGGAGAGTCAAGATATTTAACACTTTTTGGCTTTGAATTAATCAGTTTTAAATCATCTTTGTAACATTCCAGAATACCACTTTAATATGGGGTTCTGTTGCAATTTCTTTCAACTGAACACTGCAAAGGATCATGTAGCATGATCAACAGTAAGTAACTCAAGTGAACTAATAATATTACCCCTTGGTATAAAATACAAATATTGTGTACAGAAAAGTACTGTACAGTAATCCCTCGCTATATCGCGCTTCGACTTTCGCGGCTTCACTCTATCGCGGATTTTATATGAAAGCATAACTAAATATATAACCCGGATTTTTCGCTGCTTCGCGGGTTCTGCGGACAATGTGTCTTTTTACTTCCTGTACATGCTTCCTCAGTTGGTTTGCCCAGTTGATTTCATACAAGGGATGCTATTGGCGGATGGCTGAGAAGCTAACCAATCAGAGCACACAGTTAAGTTCTCCTGATTGAGAAGCTAACCAATCAGAGCACGCAGTTGAGTTCCTGCGTGCTGAATGCAGTGTTAACCAGGAAGTCTCGTCTCGCTCATTCAGCATCAATGTGTTTCGCTGTGTAAAGAGTTGTGCTCTTTTGTGTTTATCTTTGTGCATAGTCAAGCCCTTCATTATGGCTCCAAAACGATCTGCTACTGCTTCAGGGGCCGTGCCCAAGCGCAAGAAGAAGATTTTAACGATTGCCGAAAAGGTAAACGTTTTGGATTTGTTGAAGGCTACGATTCTTTTTATTTAAAAAGTAGGAAAGGAATATAAGATGTACGGCCGCAGTGTCCTTTTAACCAGGGTGCAAAACGAGTTGTAAGTGGATGTAATAAGGCAGTAGTCTGGATGGAATCTGCTTTAGGGATTTGGATTGAAGACTGCCAGAAGAAGAACAACGGCAGTGCTACACAATTGCCTGAAGTGGCTCCTTTACAAGGGCTGTAACGCTCTCCTTTGTTGTGCAGTAAAATTAAACTCATTGTTATCAGACAAGTCATCATGTCATTGTTGGTGAGTAACCATAATTAATTTTCTTCTTACAGTGCTTAGTACATGTACGTACGTTTAGTGTCACTGTACACACATTTAGTGTATACTATTTTTCTTGCATTGTACGTATTTATTGCTGGTGGCCTGTCTATCGTAATGGCTGTAACATATGTGATATCGGAGACACTCAATATCTTTAAAATAATATTTAGGTTTTACTGTGTATAAATAGTGTGTTTATATACATAATTTCAATGAATCTTACCTAATATCTAAGAGAATACAAAGGGATTATGCTGTATAACTCTGCGGGGAATATTTATAAACAGTGTGGGAGAGTTTATAAGGGCTTAAAATATATAAAAATAACCATACAAACATATGGTTTCTACTTCGCGGATTTTCACCTATCGCGGGGGGGGTCTGGAACGCAACCCCCGCGATCGAGGAGGGATTGCTGTATTAGTTACATAGTACTTCTGATACATCCGATTAAACAGTGACACAATAACTGAGGCCCATTGACATTTAGAAAATATCCCAGGTGAAGATGGGTAACACAGTTCGAAATAAGAGAAAACACTCAGCAGGCAGTGTGTTAATTAATAAGGGGTGAAGAAACAGTTACTTTTGCATCAAGATCACAGCCCAAATGAAAAATAAGTCCTAAAACCATCATGTGTTCATTTTTTAATTTGATCAAAAACAAAGCATAACAGATTAAAAAAAAAAAAAAAAAAGAGTACAAGTACAAAATCCTCTTCTCCAGGAGGACCGGGGGATGCAAGCCTGGTTAGGACAGTACCTCCCCCAGTATGCTAGATGGCAGACCCCCTGGGTTGCAGTGGTGCCTCAGACTCCCGCAGCCCTTTAATGGAGATGGAGTTGGAAACAGCCCTGTTTGGATCCTGGGGCGTCGCCAGGGGGTGCTGCAGCTGCTGCTGAGCCTTAGAGAGGAGCTCTTCCGCCGCCTTATAAAAGTAGCCAGCAGCCACTACTCAGGGAGCCAGTGTCAGGAGGAGGGAGACAAAGCTTGCTGAGGAGGAGTGGAGGAGAAAAGAAGAGAGGGAAACTATTGTGCACTGGTTTGTGCTTTGGACTGTGTTATTGTACTTGTGAGAGATTGGGAAAACGTTTCCCACAAGAAAAGAAAAGAAAATTAAAATATTTGTCCTTTTGAAAGTGTGCCTCCTGTCTATACTGTCTGTCACAATATATTGTGGTATATGGCCAGTAGGTTATCCCGACCAATACCCCCAGGCTGCCAGATGGAGCCCTCCCTGCAACATGGAGGTGCCCCGAATTCCAGCAAGGCCTCTTGGACCCTGGAGTTTTAATGCACAGCCTTGCTGGATACCATGGGGGCCGTCAGGGGACGCTGCATGGAGGCCCAGGGACTTCTATTTGCCTTATAGCCCGGAAGTGCTTCCCAGTCGAGGGGACAGAGGAAACGACGTACTTCCGGGCTGAAGAAAAGGAGTTTTCCCGACCCGGAAGTGTTATAAAGTTACATGAAATGAGGGACAGAAACACTTCCAGGTCAAAAAGTATAAAATGACTGTGGGAGATCCCAGCAGTGAGCCGAGTTGGGAGGAAGGGTGACTGAGCTGCTGGGAGGTGTGGAGGAATTATTGATTGTGTATTATTGTGTTTATTATTAAGTATAGTGGAGGTGAGGGTGCTTTGTGCACTTATTTGTATTAATAAAGTCATTATTTGGACTTTTATCTGGTGTCTGGCATCTGGTCTGAGGGTTCAACAGCGCCCCCTATCTGTCACTATATATATATATATATATATATATATATATATATATATA
>JANRMT010062832.1:4809522-4860277 GCA_026402145.1 Polypterus bichir lapradei | reverse complement strand
CAGGACACACACAAACACACTAGGGCCAATTTAGAATCGCCAATCCACCTAACCTGCATGTCTTTGGACTGTGGGAGGAAACCGGAGCACCCGGAGGAAACCCACGCAGACACGGGGAGAACATGCAAACTCCACGCAGGGAGGACCTGGGAAGTGAACCTGGGTCTCCTAACTGCGAGGCAGCAATGCTACCACTGCGCCATCATGCCACCCCAGAATATATCAGCTATTACGAAATGTATGTTGAGGATCAGACCAAGATATATCACATTGCACTTTAAACCGCATGGCTGCTGGTTCATTTACAACCTCTGTCTCTCAGTGTGACTCAGACTAAATCATCTGCTCTGCTTGGGCATCCATTTAAAAATACTGATGTGAATAAAATATTTTTAATAGTTAAAATCATCTTGAGCAAAGGTGTCTGCTAAATAAAAAAGTAAAAGTTTTAAAGTTAGAAATAACATGGGCCTGATTTAAAATACATACATAGCATTATGTCTTTATGAATCATGTAAGAGACATAACTATAATGTTCACAGTAAGAAATTCAGCAATTTCTTACAAAATGAAAGCTATCATTATTTTGAGTTTTCAGGGTACAGGTAAAATTCAGAAATTCTGGTCATTTCAATCAGCAGTTAATTATGACACTCACTGTACATTTCACATACTAAGAAACTGAATTATGTTTTCCAAGTCTGTGAAAGTGCTTACTATCTGTTTTAATAACTATGAATTGATGTAAGTGCCAAACAAATTAATATCTTTTATTTTAAATGTCATAGCATATTTGAAATGACTATGCAGCTTATAGTTACATCTGTGCACTTTAGATAAACTTGATCAAATGCAGAATAAAATCTCCCGAAGTCTTAGTTGAATAATGTATACCTCACTCTAAGCCTCTGTGCAGGAATTGGCCCAAAATAAAATTGTACTGGTAAGTGCTTATGTGAGCATTCAATTTGTTGGCTTACTTTTAATAAAATTCCATTTTATTACATTTTTCATGGATCAAGTACTGAACTGGAATATAGGAATAAATGCCAAAATAAAGCACTCTCAGATATTAAGGCTGTGTTCTCAAAAAAAGCTTTCAAAGATATGCTGAAGTTTGATGGATTTTTTGCAGGAGAAAACACATACATCAAAAAATATTATGAAAGTATTAAAAAGTATTAATTAGTGTAAGCCACCCTAATTCAGGGTGATCATAAGAAATGTAATGATTTACTTCATGAGGTAGAAGTACGTAATAAATAAATTTAAAAAAGGTACATTGAAAATTTGAAATAATGACGTGTGCTTCATTTTAAATGTTTAAAGTCTAAATATTTTCTGCTGTAATGGAAATTTGTCATTTGTCATCCTCTGACAGAGGTCCATAGAGGGCTAGATCCCTGTTGAAGGATCAGAAATAACATCGGATTCATAATCATTGACCTTGAAATAGTACAAAACGATATCCAACATACTTAAGTTTGAAATATGTAATTTGTAACCTTCTAGTAGAGGTCAATGACCACCAGTAAAAATTCAGATGTCAAAACTATTATCATATTCATGACTAGGAACCTCAAAATTGCATAAAACAACATTCCACCTGCCTATATTACCAATCCCCATTTTTCAAAGTTTTGTGAAAATAAGTAACTTTGACCTCTCATATACCATTAAGTGGTGAATCCTTAGGGTTTGTTCATGTGACATGCACAACTTCAAGTCTTTCTGATCATTTATGCTGAAAACAACTTTTAAGCTACTCTTTATCATAAAGATATAATTTCCTGCACAAAATATGGTCCAAAAATGGTCTAAAAATGAGAATTTCTTTGAGTCTACAGAGCCAGAAATTGCAGATAACCCCAAAAAGCTGAACATTTAGCATAACGAGACTTCAAGATGAGTGAAATAATATATCATATTATATGTGGGCTTTTTTCATAGCAGTAAGACAGATTAATTAATAATTAATAAGTAATTATTGTGAATAAAATAGTAGTAGCAGTAGTAGTAATATCAATATTAATAATAGAGGTAGTAGTACTACTGTCACGTGTATAGAGTACAATGAAAATCTTACTTGCATGTCTAGCCAACATGAAACATACAGCCACACTTCAGCTCCATAATAAACAAGAATGTTTTAAAATATAAAGAGATGACTCTGCAGAAGATCATTCTTCAAGAGTACACATATTGTCAGTAATGTATTTAAATGATAAGTCACCTTGTCTCATCCCATTGTTTTAAAACATACCATTTAGCCATGGTTTTAAATCACCTTTGAATTACTTTTTTTCAGCAATTTATTTCAATAAAAAATTGATCACAAAAAACAAATAATTTTGAATGATTTTTAATCATTATTACTTGTTACAAGCAGTGGATGCTCAACCATTTCTAGAAGGGACAGCAGCACCCTCATTCCCCTCGCATAATGCATCTCTTTCTACAATTCCACCAATCAAGGTCCTGTTTCCTTGTCATGTGATCTTTGTTTCATGGTTGAAAATGTGTAGCACAATAAACTAAGCTGTTACAGAGTAAACTGCAGTATGTGCTATCTTCATTGCAGGGTATTAATTATTAAATATACTAGACAGATATTAATATTTTTCAGATTTTCAGTTCTTTATTAGTTTTAAATATTTATCCATCTACTCAAAAAAGGGATGAAAACAGAAACTTATTACTGTATGAGCTTTTTATACCATTTTATGATTAGTGTTAAAATAAAATGTTTAAGGTTTATTACAAGATTAATTTACTTATTTAAGTTTTTAATAACAGGCAGGAAATAATTAATGTAATACTTTCCAAATAACAGTATTATTTTCACAAAACTGGAGAGACAAGTGATTCTTAAAAGGATGCATTAATTTAACTCTGAAACCAACGTTCATTCTGAGAACTACAAGATAACAATCTATAATTAATGGCCAGGCATTTTAGTGCTTTTGATGTATTGTTACATTAATTGTATTTTGAAAAAGATGTTTGTGTAATGCATAATTCATATATGACAATAATAAATAAGTACTACCAAATCAATCCATTCATTAATTTTCTTACGGACTTAATCAAGTTCAGAGTCATTGGAGTTGCAACCTATCCAACAACAGTAAGGGTGGATCCGGTATTAGAAAGTCTTTGTTTAGCGTACACCAGTGCAGTAGCTATGCAGTTATACTGATACTAACTTGCAGTACCAATTAAACTAACAGCAAGTCTCTGAACTGTTATGAAATCAAACACTGTTAGGGAAACCCACCAGGTGGGCATGGAAACATGGCAATAAAGGCTTTCCAGCCCAGAATTATTCATGAAATACTTTAGGGGTTCATCTCTGCTCATTACAGATGCTGCTTATCATTACAAGCTATCTCCACATGGTGCTTAATGTGATAAAAGGCAGTTATCCATCTAAGACGGAATCTTTAGAATTGTGTATTTTATTTATGTGTTCATCATTCTTTGTGTTTCCTGAACCAGGCATTACCATTATAAGATCACTGAGTATCACAGATTATGTCTGCATTGGACACAAGACAGTAGAGCACACGGAACAGTATACCAGACCATCATTGGACTTGCTTGTGCATAGTCACACCAGCCAATTTAGAGATATATTAGAATAACATGAATGTCTTAGGCATGAGGAAGGAAACCAAAGTAACCAGAGAAAAGACAAATGTGAGTAATGACAGGACTCACAAGAACCAGACAAAAGCAACAGAGAGACAGAAAGAATGTAAAAACTCTACAAAAGAAAACAAATCTTGGCCTCTATAGTTGTGTTCTGTGGTTTTTACAGCAGTGCAAACCATTCTACCAGCAAACAATATAAATTATCCACTATACAAAAACAGCTAAGATTTATGGAGGACTATTTCGGACAGAATTAAATAAATAAATAAATAAATGCGCAAAGAAATAAAAGTACTGTGAAATGTGAGCATAAATAAATAACTGTATCATGAAATGAAGCCTTAATAAGTAAATTTGTCATGAAATGAGAGCATAAATAAATAAATGTGTCATGAAATGAAGCCTTAATAAATAAATGTATCATGAAATGAGAGCATAAATAAATAAGTGTGTCACGAAACATGTTTTTTGTTGCTTATTTATTTATTTCATTTTGTCCGTAACATTCCTGCAAACCGTCATGAAATACGACTTGAAATAAAACTGTCACTTTCACTCGTCAAAGTTGAGAGGGTGGGCTCTAACACGCCCTCTAGTTACTGATTGGTGAATCGATAGCACAAGAATTAATTAGAAAAATGCTTACTACTGCCGATGAAATGGATTCTGTCGAAGATATAACGTATTTCAGAGAGAGAAGTGATGATTTATCGGAAGAAATTACAATGTTGTCGGCCCTTTTAGACTCCGATATAGATGAAACTATTTTTGAAATTATCGAAGAACAGGTGGAACGGACTCTACTACACTCCAGTTAAGGTGACACAGTTCCCTGCTCTGGACGTCCATCCTTTGACATTCCAGCTGAGTCAATAGAACACCTTCTGTTATGCGGTTTAAAAGTACGACAGATTGCAGATCTATATGGTGTATCGGAGAAGACAATCACAAGGCGAATGAGCCAGTTTGATATACGGTAAGCTGCAACAGCTGTATTAATTTAGGTACTTTGACATGGAATGCCCAAAGCAGCTCCAACTAATATTTTGAACTGAGTATTTGACCCTTGTTTTACGAGTATAAAGTCAGGTGCATATTCGCAGCTACTTTTTCAAACAACTGTATAGCTCTGATCAGTGGCAAAGTTGTTCAGTCATATACTTTTCTGACTGTTTAAGTTTGTGAATAAATCCAAACTAAATAAAACCCTTGCTTTATTATTGTATAAAGCTCTCTCTGGTTACAATTTCCTTTCCGTTCTTTGACTTTGATTTATATCTTGTGTTTTGGCTTTGGCTGGATAATATATTCTGGTTGCTTACTCTTTTGCTGCATTTCTTAATCTTTGTTTATTTAATTCCTGCACTCCTAGTTACAACCTTGGCTAGTTATTACTCATATAATTTATCTTCTGACTCCAGCTTACTGTAAACTACTGTCACCATGCACAGTCAGTACACACTGTATATGCACTATATCTACACAAATGTTTGCAAATATACATATTTTATATATTATATATTTTATATATTATTGTGTATGAAGGAAGAACAGGCATTCCAGCAGGGGTGGAGGATGGATTTGCCAGGATGGGAATGCCATAGTGGAAGGACAGATGGGCACATTGTCTGGAGAAAGAAACAGCTTCTTGCCCACCCAGAGTCATATAAATGATGGACTACCAGAAACCAGAGACCAGGTGCAGTTCCATTCCATTCCCCTTATGACAGGTGGCAGTGGTCCTCCTGAGGCATCCCAGTTTGGCCACCCGCAGGGGTACATGGGATGCGAGTCCAGACCTGCAGAATGGTCAGGGTGCCTAGGTGCTGCTAGAGGGCTCTTCCAAGAGGACCCACTGTGGCTCTGGAAGTATTCTCAGCTTAGCTTAAAAGGTTGTCCACCGCCTCACCTAAAGGAGGAGTCAGGAGGCAGTGGGTGACATTCAACTGGAGGTGGAAGGAGAGAAGCTGTGCTTATTTTGGTGTATTTTGGCTGGTGCTTGTCTGGAAAAAGTGTTGAAGACAAATAAAAATCTTTTGTTTGAACTTGGAATTATGTTGGTGATATTGTGTCTGTGGTTTGTGGCTCAGTTGTGCCCCCTTGTTGTTACAGTAAATAGATCTTCTGTATTATATACTGTATATACTAAACTTGAACTTGCACTTGAACATAGTGTCCCTCAGAGTTCAGTGCTAATACCAATACAACCTTTACCAGGATTTATGTTAGGAGATAATTCAGAAAGACACTGTTAATGTTACCTGTTATGTTAATAACAATCAGCTGTATTTGTTATTTAAAAGACATGTACGAACTAATACATCTTTAGTTAACTGCTTTATTGAAAGTGTGGAAGAGAAATAATTACTCATCTTTAAATTCAGAAGAAAACATGTTCATTTTGTTTATAGTAACTCTGTGAACAGTGATGTAAACTTAAAACCTTAACAGAAAGGTACTGACTTTTGCCTTGATTGAATCTATGAATAATTGACTTGTTAACTATGACAACAACTTAATGTTCAGTCTGCAAATTTCAATGTTTTGTAAAACCTATTAACCTAGCTTTGAAGCACTAAAAGAGTAAAATGGTTCTGTAAATTACAGAAACTTGAAAAATTAGTTAATTCATTTTTTAAGCAAAATTAACTATTGTAATGTTTTATGGCCATGCTTTTTGAATAATTCTGGTGATACTTTTCTTTTCAAAGCATGGCTGGAAGTACTATAATATATATTGAACAAAAAATTATAACCATATCTCAGTTCTTCAATTCACAGGCTTATAATTAAGCCTACAGCGTATTTTATACCCCTTCTTCTGAAAATCTAAGAGTAGTGCATGAACAGGAAGGACATTCAGATGGAATCAAGCTTTTGAATTGAAGACCTGCTTCTCTCCCTCATTTAAGAGCCATGTCAACAATTCAATAACTCAGTCCCATTTCAATGTGCTTTCTGTTTGGGCACTACTCTCATTTTCCAGAAATATTTTAGCAAACAATGCATGTGTTTTGTACATTGAGAGCATACAACTAGATAATAATAATAATAATAATAATAATAATAATAATAATAATGCATTTTATTTAATAGGCGCCTTTCTTAACACTCAAGGTCACCTTACAATGAAATTAAACAACATTAATAAAGTAAAAACAAAGAGAACGATTAATCAAAAAGCAATAAGGTACAGAGGTAGTATCAAACATACAAAGATAACTGATGTGGATTATGTGATTCAAGTAACTTGAGATTTTTTTCATGTATGTATTAATACTGTTTGTTGTTCAAGATTTGCAGCACTAGCCTTTATTCAGGCACGTTGTTTCATAAACTTTGTGATTCCCATTCTTAATGAAGCTACAAGATTACATTTTTTTCTTAGCCATCTCTGCAAACAACACAGGTTAAGCAACACATAAAAAATACAGTTTCTGGGTGGAGCATTTCTTGTTTTATTCATAACTATTGTATATTCAGTAGCATAAATTGCTATAGGAAAATTTGCTAGGAGTTGGGCCCCTGAACATATGGAAAACGATTGCATTTTCCATGTGAATTTTATGATTACCATCATCTCATTTATTGTCATTATGACATTACTTAAATCTCTTCATTTTCTCTCTCAAATGTCTTTTGGAGCTACCTTGTGTCAAAATGCTGTCTAATGAAAAATATGGATATGTTGCAAATCAGGTGCTGTAAAATGTAAAGATGAGGAGAGGTAGAGGAGAAAGTAGAAAGTGATGCATGAAATGAAAAGATTTTATACTTTGGTCATGCCAGGTACCAAAACTCAATCAGGTATTGAGGGCAAAATTCAGCTTAAGCAATCGATTTCCGATGAGCCTAATCACTGATGCAAAAGTTAGCAAGCAACAGTGCAACTTTGGGAGAGCAAAAGCCAAGCTCTGGAATGTGGTTTCATCAATAACAAGATCTTGCAAAAGTCAGTCATTGATTTGTTTCAAGCAGAGTTAACTACTGTAATGTTTTAAAATTATTCATTTGCTACCAAAGCAGATCTTTAAAACATGGCATCAAGCATTACAACAAGAACATTAAATGATAACCAATTCACAGACTTTCATTTCAGCATACAACTTATTTTAAAACTCTTCCTCTTAAAAGATAAGAATATTCTTCTCAGTGAAACCCAGAAACCAGAGCTACTGTATATCCATCAGACAAGTATCTTTTCCAAAACAAAACATTGACTCAATATTCAATGTGGTCCCTTCCAGCTGGGTTGAAGAGCAAATTTTTCAGACCTTCCTAGCCCTGATGATGGCAAAAAGTTCAAATCTAAATGATACGTAAACACTACTGGCAAATGCTTGATGGAAAAATGGTAGTTTATATGCTCACCAAAGGAAAAAAAACATGTTCATCCTTTCTTGTTGCCTTTTTGGAGATAAGGGAATGGAAAGAAAAAGGATTTTCCAGTTTTCATAAAGGACTTGGTCAAATTACATCTCTACAAAATGTGTGCAGACCTTCACAGATCCAAAAGAAACTCTTGAAAAAATATTGATCACTGAAGACAAAACTGCTATTGCAAGACTTGTGGAAACAGAAAGGCAGCTAATATTTTGTCTTGTCGGTGAAACTTTGCAAATTGTCATTAATAATAATAATACATTTTATTTATATAGTGCCTTTCCCATGCTCAAGGCACTAATTAATTAATTATTAATGATCTAATTAATGATCTGAGGATGCTGTCTTTCATTCAGACATTGTTGACTCCACAGATGACATCAGTAATTTATATCAGTTCTCCCTCTCTTTAAAATATGTTGATAAAGGTTTGAAAAGAACAGAGTATTTCAGTTCTTTGACAAATATGCACACTTTTATATACACACTCATCTATATCTATATATATATAATATATACATATATATATACAGTATATATAAATAATGTAATGGTCAACAAACCCTAAAACATGTAAACTAACTACTGGCTTGGTTACCGGAGTGCTGCTGCAGTCAATAACAGGCTTGTAGGTGGCACTAGGAAGATCAGACCTGTCCAGATGTACATTTCAAAGTATTGATATTTGAATACAGCAGATCCAACTTGTTGTGTCCACAAAAGGAACATGCTGTAAGAAGTTTGTTCAGAATGATTCATCATTAGAATCTTGATATCCGAGTGATTCATTTCAGTTTAAAATAAACGTCAACAGGACAATGCAACTCCCTCCTATGGAGTAATATGGACAGATTTAGTCAGCATTTCAAGGTCTGAAACACACAGATCAGCTTTAATCATAATGTGCTCACATCGTACATTTCTCCAGACCCTTTCCTGCTTTTTCCACTCTGTCTGATCATATCAGATGAAACCCCTCCAGCCTTATATAACATTTGAAATAATTGATTTAAGCCAGTTTACCACAGTACAAAACCTGGTGTATCTCGCCATGAGATGTGACAGTTCTTTCAAATTAGAAAGCAATTGAACATTCCTTGTTACATGGAGGTTGGCCAGTTTTGAATCCTTTTTATCTTTTTATCCTTGCTCTAGATCTTTGCCCTTTCCATCCCTAGACAAGTTTATAATAAAATGAGAATAAAGTGAGAGCTCTTCTGTAAAAAGTCTGGTGCATAACATGACACCCTAAAGTTAATTATGATATAATATAAAATGGTATACAGTACTAAAGTGATAAAAAATATATAGTTAGGTTACTGCAAAAAAAAAACCAAAAAAAAAAAACATAAGAGTTAAAAGTAAATTATGCCACTGGCTATGCTGTAGGCTGTATAATGTGATCTGAAAATCCAAACCATTTTCCTAAAAATTTACAAATAAATAAAACCACCCTCAGAGGCAACAGGTACCAACTGCATGAAGTTTGCATTTTCTACCTGCTATATCCATCAGTTTTCTCCCAAATCCAAATTATGTTCATGCTAAATTATTCCAAAAATCTAAAAATCCAAAACTGGGCTGGAATGAGTGATTGTAGGATTTCCTTCTGGATTGTGGAGTTAGTAGTCACTTACCATGTTCATGTGAGAACTCCCTGCTTGGTCCATCCCAATATAAATGAGTGAAACTGCATGAAGAAGAGTAGTCCGTGAATGACTGATGTCTCGTCCTTGTGTGATTCTAGCCATTTGTCTGAATTCATTGTGTCAGAAGGGTTTCAAAAATGGATGGACATTTTCATTGCAGCAAATTACTAAATAGCAAACTTAAACTTTTTTTTTATTCTTTAGCAGCAATTTAAACACTTGCCTCATTTCTTATTCTCATGTGACTACACATACAGTATCTCAGTATCTACCTACTGTATAGCTAGACTGTAGCAGATTGGGATTGTATAGAACCAAGTCTTATAGAGAAACAAATTGAAGATTAATTTTATACCTGCAGCATAACTCAACATGATAGCATATAAAAATTAAAAGAATTATAATGAATGCTCTTATTTGAAACGTATCCTTCATGATCAAAGATTATATTTCATTACTATTAAGAGAAGCAGAATGTAAACATACTGAAAAAGTAAGCTGAAAGAAGCTCTTTAAAGAGAAAATTGTAAGCTCCTGTGTGTGCAAAGCTTTTGGGTAGTTAAGGCAGGCATTTTGGGGGTTTCAAATCTTACTAATTTTCATAATTGTCTGCTTTAACTCAGATACTCAGCGGTCATTTTTTATTGTTTGGCTTCAGGTGAGCCTAATTTACATTACAAAATGTTGGTTTCATAAAACGCAGCGTTCGCTTGCCTTTTTTTGCAATACTATCATTAATATTAGATATTAGGGTTGCACTATCGCTCACAATTTATTGTTGATGCCCACATTTAATTAATGTCTTCATCATTGCTTCATGCAGATAAGAGTCAACAGTCTTCAGTTTAATTGCTGTTCATTTTACATTGAGAAGCCTCTTAAGTGTGGTACAGCATGACCTTAGGTCTTCTCCATGCTGTGAAGCAATATGCACACAGTGAGCTGCCAGGAACTGCATTGCAATTAAAAATGCATTACTCTGGTTCAGAAAGAATCTCTGAAATCATTTAAAACCCCATGCTGTCGCCTCTTGGTGAGGATTGCCTTTCTTACTAATTGTTTTATTCCATATTCCTATGGCCGCATATTTTAAAAAACTTTGCAAAATAATACGCTTATTAAAATGTAAAATATTTTAAACTCTGCATATATCTAAAAACTATTACCTAAAGGTCAGCAATCAGACTAGATTGATAGCAATGCCCTGTTTTAAGAAACAACTTACATCTCACCTATTCTTTCATTCTTGCGGTTAAATTGTGAATTTGTCACCGTTATGAATAATAAACAAAATGCATTGTTCTTAGCAGTACTCTCCAGTACGAATATAGCTGTTTAAAAGTCAAAGAAACTGGGTAAAAAGAAATGCTGCTTTATAAACAGGCTACATTCAAGGCTACAGGGAGCTGTTGCCAATCCCAGCAGCACCATGAATGCTGACCCACACACTCATAATTAATCACAGAGAGTCAGAACACACTGGTAGTAGTTTTTCAATTGCTTGCTTACATATTTTCTGATATCATGATTTTTACTAGCTAGCATATTCGGATTTCAAATATTACCTCATCTATTTGTCTGCTGCCTGTAAAATTATGTGAAGTAATACACCAGTTCCTCACTGTTTTGTTTAACCTAAAAATACACTAAATATCTTGCTCTGTTCTATTTTCAAAAATTTCATACATTGTAGCAGTGGTGCCAAATGGGATTCTCACTCTTTACGTTACTTTGTTAGTAGCTTACTATCTTTAATACGACTGCTCGCTGCAGCTACACTAGTTGGAATTCTTATACGACTTCGGCAGGCTTGCTATTTGTATAGGCTACCCTGCATCGGCTCATTTGCATAATCCCCAGGCTGATGCAACTATTCAGTGTTTTTACAATATATATTTGTGACTGGCTTTGTGGAGATCTCTGGAAGTGCCTCTACCCTAGTTCCCATATTTCATAATGAGGTGTGCAAAAATATTATCAAACGTACTGACCAATTCTAAAATATCCAAATAATTGTCATTGTTTGGAGAACTGAACACTTCTTCGTTTCCACTGAACACAAAGCCATGTACAGTACTGTCAGAAACTGCAAATGACTCCATCAATTCAATTCAGCACTTCTTTCCAATAACTTTTCTCCTCTTTTCACTGATCCTTAAGTGCTGTAATTATTAAATGCTCTTGTGTACTGCAAAGCCACATGTCAATAGTAACATTATGCTATGCCTGACCTGCTTTGTTCTTCTCTAAACAACAGGTGGCATGTTTCCAGTGTGAAAAGCGAGGCTGGAAGAAGGCAGATTGTGCACGCCCCTGAAATCCCTCTATTATAATAAAAAAAATCTTGGAAAGAGA
The DNA here is from genome assembly GCA_026402145.1 of Polypterus bichir lapradei. NCBI lineage: Eukaryota > Metazoa > Chordata > Cladistia > Polypteriformes > Polypteridae > Polypterus > Polypterus bichir. The sequence goes on along the minus strand of JANRMT010062832.1, from coordinate 4,848,236 downwards.
GACTAGACATGATTTTCTCAGAGAGGCACTTTCACGGCCCATGAGACGAGTCTTTGTACCAAGAGATTTAAACACGCCCACAGGCAGAAATAAAAGACAAAGAGTAGATGATAAAGTAGAATGTCGAAATGAATTCAAAAACGTTGGCGCGATAAACATACAGAGCAGGTTAGAGAAATTAAAGAATTTAAAGAATAGAAAATCTTCCTCTTCATGGGGCGCCTCAACAGGAAAGGAGGATGTCTGGGGGAGATGAGAGACAATGTAGTGAGACAAAAGGGCAGCTGCTGTACAGGCTTTTAAATGTTCAAAGCGCCGCGCAAGATGCAGATCATGCGGCACAGCAGCAAGCCAGCAGCTGATCGAGCAAAGAGGAGGTAAAAAAAATGTATTTGTTTCCATTGTATCAACATTTAAGTGGGGGTTTCGGAGGAGTGACCGTGTCTCCTTGGTGTGTGTTCAGCCCCACTCTCCACAACGCAAGAAGCAGAGACGCGAAGTGGCTGGCGCGTAGAGCAGGCCTGTTCGGTGAGTGAAGCGAAGCCCCCTAGTAATTTATAAAAAAAAAAAAAAAAAAAGCAGTAGACATTGCCATTGAATGCAGAATAAACTAGTCATTCTGTAGCAACTTTGTCATCACATCTGAGGGAGCAAGAGAACAAGTTTTACTTTAGCACCAAAACTGAGTTTGTACACTGTGCCATAAAAATCTTTACTTTGGCATAGCAGTGCTGCTTTGATTCTTTTGCTCCTCTGATACAAACAGATCATCCCTCAGAGGTCTTCAGCATACAAAACGATGACTGTTTTGTTATCAAATGTTTGATGGTTACTGCCTCATCATAAGGTCCTTTTTAGCAAATCAGCATTACCATTATCGGCAGGTGGTCAGTTTCTGCTCAGAAGTGCTGTGTGGATTCGGTGAGGACAGAGATGGAGACAGTCTTGTTTGGAACTGTCAGAACTAGGATTAGTCAATTGTTTAAAATTCCAGCAGGTTCATGGGCCAGCAAGTTTGCTTTCAGACTTGCTTGTGAAAAAGCTGTATAGCTTTGACATTTTTCCAATGATGTATCTTCTGTTGTTTGTTTCTCTGACTATCCTAAACTTGCACAATACTGCCATTAAAATTCTTGATGTTGCACACTTGAGTGATATTATCACAATTTAACTTGCTGATAAAACAGATAGTAACAAACTCAGTGGGTTCGCACAAGACCACTTTTATGAACCTAACACACACTATATATTTTCAATGAACAGATAACATACCAATTCTGCAACAATACATCTGTGATTAACAATTATAAAATGCTCTAAAAATAAGTGTTCACATTCCAACTAAGTCTGAAACTTTTTATTATTGCTCATGTATAGCAATACTGCCACTACCTCTGCAATCTTGCAATGGACAGACTCTCTTAATCCGCAACACTAAATTTTGCCTTCAAAAGATATATATTCTTTTCAGTTCCTGAAATGGAAACCATTTCTGATGGAATACACTGTGCTGCATCCATGACCCTCGCTGAAACTGTATGGATTGATAAAATAGTTGGATAAACATTAGCATGAATTACTCAGGCTGCTTCAGTCCATCAATACAGTCATTCTCAACATGCCACACATATCAGTCCCTGAAAATGATGTGAGCTTTTCTAAGATAAAGTTTAAATGTAGAAAACTAAAGCTCATTCCAAAGTGTGCCTGCTGGCAAACTATACCAGGCAATTCAGATGTGGAGTAAGATAAGGTTCAAGCGAACAATTAACTTTTATTCCTGTATAATCAACCGCAGAATGAACAACATCAGTCAGCCCTAGAGCAATCTGCAGCTGGACGAGAAAACATTTTTTCTATTAATTACTGGTTAGATCCATGTAAAATATATTCACAGACTTAAACTAAATTTATCATCGGTAGACAGAAGGTCACACAGAAAAATGTATGAGGCTCTGCTGAACATATTAACAAGTATATTATTTAAATATTTACTTATCTCGCTACATCCAATACCAAGTGAAAACTGCAAATCCAAATCCTGTTATTACATGACATCCATCTTGTATTGAAGTTGAATTTAATCATTCTAATTTTACCTCCAGAAAATTTTATTAAAAAAAAAGTCTGTATCCACCATGGATTAGTCAGCAGAACACCCACAGCTATAACAAAAAGGTAAGAGGATTTACTTTATGTCTTTAATGAAATCATATACTTTGTAAGGTATATAGTACATTATATAGCTATAATTGAAAGATCTTTGTAATTTGTTTTTGGAGACATATACGGCATACCTTACTATATATTAGGCAGTGTTTCTGGACATGTCCAGGTTCCTGTCTGAGTTGGACTTGCCTTGGCACTGCCTTTCTGCTAGTGTTGTCTCAAACTCCACCGTGCTTGTTAGGTAAACTGGAAACACTAAACTGGCCTAGAATCAGTGTATATTATTGTGACTTGCTTAATGCTTATGTGATTGGCTCTGATGACCCTACCTTGTAATGGAACAAGCACTCTCATAAATGGATAGATGGGCGGCTGAATGAAGGTGCAGTGGTTGGTTCTCCTGCTTCATAATTCCATCAGACTGAATGTGAGTCCTGGCCCGATCACTGTCTGTATTTGCACATTTTATTTATGTAGCTGAGGATTTTCTTTGGGTCTTTCCTCACTACCCCTCCAAAACATTGGGTTAGGTTGAATGACGACACTATGATGACTCTGTATGAGTGAATATGGTGGTGTGTGAAGCGTATCCTGTGCTGTACTGACACACTATCTACTATATTGGGTTGACTCTGTCTTATGGTTCAATTATTGCAATGTAGCCATGAATGAGCAGACATAGAAAACCATTATTGGAAGCTGGATGAGAATGTTTACAACTACAGTAGAAAAAATTAAAGATAGTGCAGACCTTATCTCTAAGCCAATTAACAATATATATTCATCACTTACTGCAAGATGATCTACTCTGTGTCAAAAGTTAAGATAAATTGAAATCTGCAAAATAATGTATATATTAATCTATAATGTTCTTAGTCTTTAGAGCATCATATTTAATTTTGAGACTATTTATATTTGTTAACTGATCAGTTCAATTTTCCATGATCACAAGGATATCAGACTGCAAGAAAATTAATATACCATGGATACCATGAAAAAGAGCAGAACAGGTGGATTAAGTAATAGCTCATCACAATATGTTTTCATAATGATTATAAATTACTTATATTCTTAAAGGTATAAGATATGGTAAAATAATAGGTCCTAGGCCTTAGCTTTAAAGGATTTTTTTTTGTATTGGAAAAAAAAAATCATTTCAAAATTTATACAGCTAATGGTGCTGCCTCCTTTACTATTTTAATATATCCTTAAGAGTTCTAAGAAGATCTGCATTTTGTGATCATACCTGTATGTATTTTTTCAATTACAAGTATTATTAGATTTGGTAAAGTAAAGGGGATCGGTGTCATTGATAAATCAATGGGCTGCAATGACAAAGCAAAAGGAGTGAAAGGCTCTACACAACCGAAAACTATATTTCCTTATAGATTCAGTCTCTTCTGCTTTGGTAGCTCTAGTGTTTCATATGTGACCAAATTTACCTCAACAGAGATTGCCTTTCCATTGGCTTCTGTCTACATAGCATCAAAGTCATTGTCACATTTTTTTGGAAAAAACAAATCCAGTCTCTATAGGAATCATTGCTCGAAGAGTGATTAAAAAAGAAAGGAACTAACAGTTACAAACTACATTGGAAGTATAATTGATTAAACTTAGTTAATGTGTTTGGCTCTACCTTTAGTCACTGCTGCCTCATAATCGAAAAATAAAACTTGCTATACAGAGGAAATATAATCTGCATTACAGGAGTGAAACAACCATTTCGTAATAAATGTCATATGAAATGACATCCGAAACACAAGTTTTCTGTGAGAAGTCACTGACAGACCAAAAATCAACCTGAAAGACATAGAGTTTAGTGACTAAAAGTGCAATAAAAGTATTTCAGTCAATGACTGGGCCATGGCAAAAGACCAGGAAAAAGTTTGATGGCCTAATTTCAGAAAGCTATGTGTTCAAGTCTAACACTGCTCGTGCTTCAAAACATACTATCTCCAGATTAAAAAAGGTTGGTATCCTAATCGTGAGCTGAGGTGCTTTTCATCAGCATAATCCGGTCAACATGTTAGATTTGAAGAAAACCTGGATGGAGCACAGTACTGTAAAATGCACCAAAAGATGTTGTCTTTATGTTTTAAGACCATTTTCCAAAGGAAAACATATCAGAATTGGCCCTTAATAAAACATTAATCAGAGTCTGTATTTATCTTTAGCTTCTCAGAGTAGAAAAACAGTCCTTATTGGTTCAAAAATCTGAGTGATGATAATGTGGTCCTACTATTAGGAGTAGGAGTAAAAGCATTTTATAAACATTATTAATTTAGGAAACGACTCCTAACTAAAGCAGAATTTAGGAGAGCTAGTGAGCTATTCTAACTCTCCAGAAGCTCCCAGGAGATGGCATTCAGGGAGAGATTAACACAAACATTCTAGAAAAGGCTGAACATTTTGGAAATGCCGGACAACAATGAACCTGGAAAAACATATCAATTTGACAGAGATGTAATAATATTCCTAACAAATCTTTTACGTTATGTGAGTGCTCCATCTACATGGAGAAACCATGTGCTGTCAACCAAAATTAAAGTGTTGGTAATATTTTTCAGCCACAGGCAAAATGCTGTTTTGGAAAAGCAATCATATGTGTATGTCAGAACCAACTTTTTTTCAAATTTTGCACCAAACTTTGAACATCTTTACAACACATGAGGTAATACACAGATATATACAGTTACAATGCATGAGTTAATATGCAGATATATTAATTTTTCCACCACTCTCTATTAGGGAGTATTAAAGCAAGCCACATTTATGCTTAATTGGCATGTACATAAATAAAGTTCATTACCCCCAAGTGTGGATGAGCATTTGTGAATCACAAGTCATAGCAAAGTATCCAAACATAGGTGTTCATGGATGCAAACTTCATTTTAGTGGTCAGTATATAAATATGAAGGTAGGCAGAGCTGGATAAGTGATTTACAGCAAATATCACACAGGTACGCTAATCTCTGCATTCTATTAAGTCCTGGAACATTCAGATTACTCTTTACAAGCCCATGAATGTCCAAGAAGGAAGGCAGACATTCCTGGATCACTGGATAGAGGGATACACAAAGAGGGATATAGTACATGGCTCTAGAAGATGATCGGGAACACGGGAAGAGTGAACGCAGCTTCTGTAACAGTACTGGAATAGCTGTAGCTAGTTTCACTGTTACTTAACAAGACACTTCCTGTGGCTAATAACAGTGGGAAGATGATACTTCTGAAAGTACAACTGTGGATTATTCATTGTTACTTGGTTTGTTTGTCTTTTTCCTTCCTTCGCAGTACTCATTACAGTAATATTCTTGATGTTGTTGTGAAGTGGAAACGACTATGTGCAGTGTAACACAATACACTAGGTTATTATTATTTCCTTTCCTTTTTTACTCTTCATCTTGTACTTTGATTATTAATTATTATTATTATTAATGATATTATTAATATTTATTATTATCATCTCTTTGTGGTGAGGCTTTAGTATTAGTATTGGAAAAATACAAAATGTCATTATTAGTGGGCTGCCTGGGATTGGTTCCTGCCTTGTGCCCTGTGTTGGCTGGGATTGGCTCCAGCAGACCCCCGTGACCATGTGTTCGGATTCAGCCGGTCGGAAAATGGATGGATGGATTATTAGTGGGATTTTTGGGCATGGAGAGCTGTAAAAACTGAACTCCTACTTCTCTTTGGGAATAGGTGTGGGATGCTTCATAACTACTTCACAAATGTAATACACTTCCTAGGAATACTTCTGAGATGCTTGATAAATATGGCCATAGAACTACTTCATTAGCTAAAAGGCAGATGTTTTATTAACAGCAATATAAGATATTTTAATGCAAACATGTTAGCTTCAGTCATGTAGATTTTTGAAAACATATTGTAATGAATGACACACATACTGTATAATGAATGACACAAGTCTGATTCTGTTTCTCCAATATTAGCTTCTTTACACTGACTGCCTGTCAGTTTTCAAAATGATTTTAAAATCTTGTTGCTAGTTTTTAAATCTTTACATGGGCTTGCTCCTGCCTATTTATCTGAATTGTGTACTTCATACCAGACATCTACAGTGCTTAGATCTTCTGGTCAGTTGTCTCTTGTTGCCCCTCGTACCAAGTGTAAAACTAAGGGGGACAGGGCTTTTGCAGCTGCTGCTCCTCGCCTGTGGAACTCTTTACCTCATTACATAAAGGAGTCGTCTACAACTGAACTGTTCAAAACAAGACTAAAGACTCATTTCTATTCACTTGCTTTCCGTGACCTTCAGTAATACTGATGGTTTCCTCATTGTGATTATCCATCTATCCATTCATCCATTATCCAACCCGCTATATCCTAACTACAGGGTCACGGGGGTCTGCTGGAGCCAATCCCAGCTAACACAGGGAGCAAGGCAGGAAACAAACCCTGGGCAGGGCGCCAGCCCACCGCAGGGCATTGTGATTATGTAATCTTATTTCTATTTATTTATTTTATTTGTGTTCATTTATTTTATTTCTTTTTATGTTTTTTTTTTGTTAATTGTATGTTTTTTCTTCTTTTATTGTAAAGCACTTTGGCCACAGCATTCCTATGTTGTTTTAAATGTGCTATATAAATGAATTGACATTGACATGGGCTGGCATTCCAGCTGGACTGGTTCATGATTCCTTAACTGGATGGGAGTCCATCCAACCAAATAGGCAGGGTGGTCCCTGCCCCAGCCAGGAGATGGACAAGAATGGATATTCTGTCTTGCCAGAAGGACGGAATGCCAGTACAATAGAGGGACAGGGAGGAAACTTACTTGGGTCATTTACTCCAGCTTAACACTAGATGGCAGCTCCCTTGGGTTCTACAGATAACCACAGAGTATGTAAGGAACTGTTGTCCCATGGGGCAGCTCTGTTGGGTTCCATGGTGGCACTGCATGGATTAATGATCCCTACTTTATGGGTCTTCTGCCTAACCCAGTAGTGATTCTGAGGGACAGTATCATGGCACCGAAAGTACTCCCAAGTAAATATATATACATATAGTGACACACATACGGATAGGAGTAACCCTCAAGGCTATGTTAGGAACAGCACTTTCACGCTGGGGCAAACAGGGAGGCTGTTGTTAATGGCCTTCCCAACTTCTTGTTCCCCCGTAGATCAGGAATATGTATAAGCAAATCTCCTCCCATTTCTCAAGCTTCCCTCCTTCTGGGAAAGACCCCCATACCTGAAAAGTGTCCTCTGACAGTTTTACTTTGTTATTGTATGCAGTGATTGCTGATTGCATTTTGTTAAATCACACTTTATTTTTGGTTCATAATTCTTGTGTACCCTAACCCTCAAAACTGAGCTATTCTGTTTATTGCTTGATTAAATATAAACTCAGCAAAAAAAGAAACGTCCCTTTTTCAGGACTGTGTATTTCAACAATAATGTTTTAAAAATCCAAATAACTTTACAGATCTTCATTGTAAATTGTTTAAACAATGTTTTCCATGCATGTTCAATTAACCATAATCAATTAATTAACATGCACCTGTGGAATGGTCGTTAAGACCTTAACAGCTTACAGAAAGTAGGCATTTAAGGTCACAGTTCTAAAAACGCAGGACACTAAAGAGACTTGTCTACCGACTGTGAAAAACACCCAAAGAAAGATGCCCAGGGTCCCTGCTCATCTGCGTGAACGTGCATTAGGCATGCTGCAGGGAGGCATGAGGACTGCTGATGTGGCTAGGGCAATAAATTGCCATGTCCACACTGTGAGACGCCTAAGACAGCGCTACAGGGAGACAGGAAGGACAGCTGATCATCCTCGGAGTGGAAGACCACGTGTAACAACACCTGCACAGGATCGGTACATCCGAATATCACACCTGCGTGACAGGTACAGGATGGCCACAACAACTGCCCGAGTCACACCAGGAACACACAATCCCTCCATCAGTGCTCCATCAGTGCTCAGACTGTCCGCAATAGGCTGAGAGAGGCTGGACTGAGGGCTTGCAGGCCTGTTGTAAGGCAGGTCCTTACCAGACATCACCAGCAACAACGCCGCCTATGGGCACAAACCCACCTTCGCTGGACCAGACAGGAGTGGCAAAAAGTGCATGAGTTTCTGCATGACAGCAATGTCAGTGTTCTGCCATGGCCAGCGAAGAGCCCAGATCTCAATTCCATTGAGCACGTCTGGGACCTGTTGGATCGCAGGGTGAGGGCTAGGGCCATTCCCCCCAGAAATGTCCAGGAACTTGCAGGTGCCTTGGTGGAAGAGTGGGGTAACATCTCACAGTAAGAACTGACAAATCTGGTCCAGTCCATGAGGAGGAGATGCACTGCAGTACTTCAAGCAGCTGGTGGCCACACCAGATACTGACTGGTACTTTTGATTTTGAGCCTCCCTTCATTCAGGGACACATTGTGAAACATTTTTAGTTTATGTCTTATGGTGTTGACTCTTTTAGTGTTCATACAAATATTTACACATTAAGTCTACTGAAAGTAAAAACAGTTGAAAGTCAGAGGATGTTTCTTCAAACAATCAGAAACAGACTTGATGAGGGTGGCCTAAGGGCTCGACGTCTTCTAGTGGGCCCTGTGCTCACTGCCCGGCACTGTGGAACTCTGTGGCATTACCATAGAATACCAGATTGGCAGGTCCACCACTGGCGCCCTGTGCTTTTCACAGATGAGAGCAGGTTCACCTTAAGCGCATGTGACAGAGGTGAAAGGGTCTGGAGAAGCCATGGTGAACGTTATGCTGCCTGTAACATCGTTCAGCATGACTGGTTTGCTGGTGACTCAGTGATGGTCTGGGGAGGCATATCCATGGAGGGACACACAGACCTCTACAGTCTAGACAACAGCACCTTGACTGCCATTATGTATCAGGATGTAATCCTTGGACCCATTGTCAGATCCTGGGCTGGTGCAGTGGGTCATGGGTTCCTCCTGGTGCATGACAATGCCCGGCTTCATGTGGCAAGAGTATGCAGGCAGTTCCTGGAGGATGAAGGAATTGATGCCATTGACTGGCCCCCACACTCACCTGACCTAAATCCAACAGAACACCTCTGGGACATTATTTTTCGGTCCATCTGACACGGCCAATTTGCACCTCAGACTGTCCAGGAGCTCAGTGATGCCCTTGTCCAGATCATGGAGGAGATCCCCCAGGACACCATCCGTCATCTCATTAGGAGCATAACCCTGACATTATCAGGCATGCATACAAGCACGAGGGGGCCATACAAACTACTGAGTATGATTTTGAGTTGCTGCGATTAAATTTCAGCAAAATGGACTAGCCAGCAGGATCACTTTTTCACTTTGATTTTTGGGGTGTCTTTGAATTCAGCTCTCTGTAGGTTCTCATCAAACGATGTGGCATCTTTTCGTTCCTAACATTATTACCCTGTCCATATCAGTGTAGATATCCAGCATGATTTTTTTTTCCCCATTGAGATCTGATGTGTTTTCAAAGTCTTCTTTTAATTTTTTTGAGCAGTTTTCTTATATATATATATATAGTATTTAATTGTAATGTATATGCATATATGAGTTTTATATATGTATTTGTGAAGCAATTCTATCCACAAATCTCCCAAACTAATTATTGATTATTTTTCTTACTTGCTTCACTAAGCTGTTCAAAAAAGCCAATACACAAATATATAAAAGTTAGATTCAGTATATATTTTCTGCTAGCTGTTGAAAGACTACGTCTCCAGAAACAAGGAAAATTATGATATTCTGATATTGCTTTTTCAAAACTGATGCTCCTTTTTAATACCTATGTTTGCCGAATACATTGCCATTTATGCTGACATTTCAAGACAAGGTAGAAATTTTATTTTTGGCAAGCTCATCCAGTTTAATTTCAATGTTAGATACTCTCACACAGAAAATATTTGCTAGAATTTTGATAGTTCAAACTATAATAATAATAACTTTATTTTAGCATTGAGAGTCATGCTGCTGAGTGCCAAGTATTTACGTGGTGGCCAGTTTGTGACCTGGGTATTGGATGTCTAACTTTGATGTCTTGATCCACGGTCTGACAGTACAGTAACACATTCATTGTGTGGTCCAATCTGTGCTGCTGCTGCTGGATTTGGCTAACTTACTTAGTACAGTTTGGGTTGAAGGACCTAAGGCCAGATCAAATATAGAAGAATAAAGACATGTTCAGTGAAGCTAATAAATAGGAGAACCTCCCTAAAACTGTACATTTGACACCAATGTGATTTTTTTCTTAAGAAAAAAAAAACTTTAATGCAGGAATCTTACAGATCAACTTGCTAAGGTACTGGCAATGCCACAAGCAAACTAAATTAACAACATGCTGCTGTCATTTGTTTTGCATGACTAACTTGGGTTAATAAGGGGCAGACAGACTATTTTTAATCTACAGCATTATACAATTTACATATATGGAAGTCCCTGTTTAATTGGCAAAAAAAATAATAAAAATGGGAAAATAAATTAGTGCATCTGCCATGATTTTTACACTGGTGTGCCAATTCTAGTCGTTGGTCAATAATGACTTGATGAGGTGTCTTTGGGGAAATACAGACTGGAGAGTGGAAGGGGAGAGTCTGGCATAGGATCTGAAACAGGTTGAGAATGGCTCATCTAGGCCTTTGCCCTCACAACTGTGGAAAATCAGACAAACCAGTAAAATGAGGCACAGCCCTTAAATTGTTTACTAGTATTACCTTCAAAGCAGTCCCCATAATGTTTGAAATTATCATATGTGACAATTTATAAAATCTAGAACAAAATTCTCTGAGCGACTGAAATCTCTGGATATAGAAAATATAATTGATAGACCTTAGCAGAACTACTTATTTGCCATACTGCATTTCAACCATGACTCTTTAGTTAGTACGAACTATACAAATTCTGAACTTCTACCCTGACTATTGTAGGAATGGAAAGATGAAATTTAACTTGATTATCTATCATTTCTGCCTTCTGCAATGCCAGTAATTGATGACACTATTTGGCAATGCCCCTACTTTATTTACCTTACCTTTCTCTGGTGTAGGAGCTTGTCTCCAGCCTTTAGACATATATCAAGGTAATTGAAGCATATTTCTTAAAAGAAAGAGAATAATATAATTTATTGATAAACACAAGGATTATACAAATATTATAACTGCATATACATGTTGACATGTAAGACAGGATGTAGACTGACTAGACAGACAAACATAACACAGAGAGGCTGGCTGTTTACATGTTACTTAGAGTTCTTACTTATCTTGGCACAGATAATAGTTTTAGGATACTAAGTCTTTAAAGGTGATGTCCAATGTTGTGTGGAGTTGTTGCTTTTGTTGCTTCTCCAGGTTCAAGTGGAGGATTCTCCTTGAATTGGTGTGAACTCTTTCTCTTTGCTGTGTGATCCTGTGTCTATGGTGTGCAGTGTTTTCCTCCATTAGACCCTTAGCTGTGTCATCTGCAACCTCACAGGGAAAAGCATAAATCTTTCTGGCACAAGAGCCTAGATGCTGAAGTTCCCTTCTTGAAGTAATGGCTGCTTCTTAGCCTTCAGACTGGCTCATTATTTAGCATGGCAAACTGGATCTCAGCTCTCAGATTCACAAAGAGATGAGTTTGTCGGCTTTAGCTCCCCAAGGAAGAGCGGCTCATAGCTTGTTGGTTTCAGAAGATTTCAGTCATTTTGGGGAGTAACAGCAGGGCTTTCGTGGGAGTTCCCTTGAGAGAGCAACATGAGAGAGTCAGAGAGTGGCCCCTGATTCCCCAGATGGGATGATTGTAATCTTATAAAGCTTATAAAGAAAGGTGGAACCTCTCATAATTGGATTAAAGTCACCTCTAGTTACAAAATCAGTGTCTCCTTATAGGAGAGTTCTTTTGTTCATAAGATATGCCATTCATTGTCATTGTTTGTTCTTGCTTGAGTCCATTTTGCGTCTTGTGGCTCAACAAATCTGCAGAGGAACCACTGGAAAGATGTCAGGTCATCTCTGATTTCCAACTTTGTTATCTGATGAAGTACGGACAGATCCTGGTTCAAGCTGGAGTTCAGTCACTTAGTTTGGAATGCAACTGGGAGAAGGTGCACTTGGATAGCTACTAAATCTGCTGCCTTTACAGGCCTGGTGTGCCACTAAAGCCTAGCAGAATGGACAATGGACACTTTGTCCCACACTATACACTAGACAGAAGGCAGATTTGTTTTTATTTGTCCTATTATACTTCAATGACATATTTGTTTCCTTTGGGCACTGCTGTTTCAGGGCGTTTGCCATCTCTCATTCTCATAGCAGTTTTTGCACAATTCAAAGGTTTAAAAGTCACTCAAAACATCTTTATAAAGTTATTGGGCTTTATGAGTAGAACTCATATTTCAAAACCTTTTGTTCTTTTAGACTGCTACACTTTTTTATCTTTTGCTCTTATTCCAACTACTGATTTTTGATTATGTTTCTAGATTTTCTGAAAGATAGGACTGATTTTCACTTCTAACCCTAAACTTACCTTTTGACTATGTAGATTTTATGGTCCTCTATATTAAAATCATTACTGTCTCACTCTGAGTCAGTATAACATGGAGACACACTCGGAGCTTCCAGGATGGGCAAATTGTTGTGTACAACAACAACAACAACATTTATTTATATAGCACATTTTCATACAAACAGTAGCTCAAAGTGCTTTACATAATAAACATGTAACCCATAGAAGATATAAACCAGACAATAACCTAGTGAGAGAGATCTTAATTTCCATCCATGAGCAATATAAACCTGCTGTGAGTCTGTCTCTGGAGAGGCTTTGACATTAAGACATGAGCTTCCCAGACAGAGAAAGAAGATCATTTTAAAACTGAGGCAGCTACAAGAGTCCAAGTTGTATATTTTGTGCAGTACTTCTGCCTATGTTTACTTGTGTTATTAGATGTTTAGATTGTATTAAGTTGAAGAACAGTTGATCTGCACTTCTAATCTGCAAAGGAGAATTAAAAGTTCATTAATTAATTACTTGTCAGTAGAGGTGAGTAGGCATGTCCTTTCTGTGCAAGGTACAGGCATGAGTGAACAACACGACATGTCCAAGAGTATATACCTTATTGGCTGAGGCCCCAACTGCCTAGTAGACATACTATGACTAACATGATGGAGCACCAAATCACAAGGCAAAAGTGATAATGAAGTGGCTCGGAGATTGTAACAATAAAGTTTGGACGCATGGATAGAAAACTCCCCAGATCTTAATCCCATTGGGAACCTGTGGTCAATTCTCAAAAAGCGGGTGGAGAAGCAGAAGCCTAGAAACTGTGATCAACTCCAAACACTAAAAAGGCAAAAATGGATCACCATCAGTCAAGATTTGGCCCAGAAGCTGATATCCAGTAGGCTATGCCAGACTGAATTGCAGAAGTTATGAAGAAGAGGGGTCAACACTGTAAATATTGACTCTTTACATAAAGTTGATGTATTTGCCAATAAAAGCCTTTGAAACTTATGACATGTTTATAATTGTTCTTCAGTATACCATAGAAACGTAAAAAAAAAATCTGAAAATACTGATTTTGCAAAACACAATATTTGTGTCACTGCCAAGACTTTTGGCCTCTACTGTACATCAAGAGTCAATTACATATCAAGTGCCTAATTCACCAATTCTGCTAGTCACTTTAAGCATTTCTTGGCTAAGAATGCATAATCCCCATATTGACTTGCGGCAGAAGAAGGATATTACTCAGTGAAGCACATTTTGCATGCAAATCTGTTTGCTGCTTGTTTCTCAGCATCAATCTTTTGTTATAATATTAACATATTACCCCCTGGGCCTCATGACTTTTAAGATGTCTTTAGCAAGAATTTATTATTGGAGCTAACACCTCACAGAAAATATGACTGTTATTGATTTAATGCCTGATGTTCCACTTCCTAAAAGTAAACTTTATGCACTCTCAAAGCTTGAAAGTGAAGCTATGGAAAGATATATTCAAAAGAATTTTAATAATGGTTTTATTGCATCCTCTAAAAGAACTATAGGTGCTGTATTTCCTTTGTGGAAAAAGGATAGAGTGTTGATACCATGTTTCAATTATCATGGGTTAAATAAAATAACAGTGAAAAATAAATATCCTGTCACTCTTATACACTGCTCAAAAAATTAAGGGAACACTTAAATGATACATCGGATATCGATGAACAAAATATTCAAGTGGAAAATCTTAAATTGTTATTAGTTGAGAACAAAATCACATTGAAAATCAAAGTCAAAAATTAAAATCACAGGCTGATCTAACTAATGTGAATTTCATCATGGCAACTCATAATGTGACTCATTAGTGTGTATGGTCCCCACATGCCTATATGCACTCCCAACAATTTCTAAACATGCTCCTGAGGAGACAACGAATGGTGTCCTGTTGGTTCTCCTCTCAGGGCATCAGTGAGCTACTGGATAGTCTGTGGCGCTACTTGACGGCAAAGGATGCTCTGATACATAACGTCCCTGATGTCATCGATTGGATTCATGTCTGAGGAACATGCGGGCCAGTCAACAGCATTAATGCCTTTGTCATCCAGGAAGTGTCTACACACTCTGGCCACATGAGGCCAGGTAGTGTCCTGCACCAGAAAGAAATCAAGACCCATTGCACCAGCGTAATTTCTGACAATGGCTCTGAGGATTTAATATTTAACAGCAGTCACGGTACCCTTGTCTAGCACGTGGAGGTCTGTGTGACCCTCCAAAGATATGCCTCCTCAGACCATCACTGATCCACCACCAAACTGTTCATGCTGGATGATGTTACAGATTGCATAACTTTCACCACGGTATCTACAGTCACATATGCTCAGTGTGAACCTGCTTTCATCTGTGAAGAGAACGAGGTACCAATGGTGGAGTTGCCAATTGTAGTATACTCTGGAAAATCCCAATTGAGCTGCAAGGTAATGGGCTATGAGCACAGGTTCCACTAGAGAATGTCAGACCCTTATGCCACCCTCATGGAGTCTGTTTCTGATAGTTTAGTCAAAACACGCACACCAGTAGCCAGTTGGAGGTCATTTTGTAGGGCTCTAGCAGTGCTTCTCCTGTTCCTCCTCACACAAAGGAGCAAATACCGGTCCTGCTGCTGGGTTAATGTCCTTTTACGGCCCTGTCTAGCTCTCCTTATGTAACAGCCTGTCTCCTGGTATAACATGGGTATGTCCTTCATACTCTTGAGACTGTGCTGGGAGACACAGCAAGCCTTCTTACGATGGCACGTATGGATGTGTCATCCTGGAGGAGCTGCACTACCTGTGAAACCAGAATCGGCTGCAGGTACCACCTCATGCTACCAGTAATGACACTGACCGTAGCCAAATGCAAAACTAGTGAAAAAACAGTCAGGAAGGATGCCGAGAGAGCAATCGTCTATAGCCACTACCTGTAAAACCATTCCCTTTTTGGTAGGGTGTCTTGCTATTGTCTCTCCAGTGCACCTGTCATCACTTTCTAACTGAACAAATCAATATCACTGAAGCTCAGTTGTCTTGATGTTAGACTGTGATAATTAAGTGTTCCCCAATTTTTTGGGAAGAGTATTATTTTGCTTAAATTAGGCTACAAGGAACATTATTTTTTCCAATTTAGATTTATACAGCATATACAATTTGACCCGAATTATGGAAGGTAATTTCGAAAAACAACATTTAACGCTGCTAATGGTCATTAGCCCAATGGGTTAGCCAATGCACCTGTGGGTTTTTCAATCATTTGTTAATCATAATTTTCATGACATCATGGGAGGCTTTGTTCAAGCATATGTTCATGATATCCTTATTTTATCCAAGGACCTGGATACAGATGACCAACATGTTAAAAGAGGTCTTACAATGATTACTAGAATATCACCTGTTTATCAAGTTTGAAAACCATAAATTCCATCAGGATAAAGTTTTGTTTCTGGTGTACGAGATTACTTAAAAAGGTTTGGCAGCAAATCAATCTAGGGTATCTGCCATTTTGAACTGGAAACAGACTGAGAGTATAAAGCAGATACAAAGATTTATAGGGTTTGTTAATTACTATTGTGGCTGTATTAAAAACATTAACTTTGTTACAACCTCTTTCACCTTGACAAAAAGGAAGAATCATAAAAGATTCATTTAGGTCCCATATGCTCAAAAGGCCTTTAAGAATCTTAAGTCTTTATTTATTAGTGCATCACTATTACAACATCTAGATCAGAAAATAGAGTTTTTAGTAGATGTGATGCGTCCAGCATAGGAGTCAGTGTTACTCTATTTCATTGATTTGCCAGTACAGGTTTAATTCATTATTGTGCATTCTTTTCACATACTGTAAACTTATGGCAGCTGAACAGAATTATGATGTAGGAAACCAAATACTTTCGGCAATCAAAATGGCTTTGGAGGAGTGGAGGCATTGGATTGACGGAACTACTTTTCCATTTATGATTTATACGGACTGCGGTGGGTTGGCACCCTGCCCGGGATTGGTTCCTGCCTTGTGCCCTGTGTTGGCTGGGATTGGCTCCGGCAGACCCCCCGTGACCCTATGTTCAGATTCAGCGGTTTAAAAAATGGATGGATGGATGGATTTATACGGATCATAAGAATCTGATTTATTATGCAAGAATGGGTTTGCTTCTAAGTCATTTTAATTTCACAATTTATTATCCTGCAAGTAAAAATGGAAAGGCAGATGCTTTGTTTGGACTTTATCAGCTAACAGACTCTGAACCATTATTAACTTCTTACAAAATATTATGGGTTTACCTTATTACTTTGGATGACTTAGAGAAGTTGATTAAATTGGCTCAAGATTCCTGAATGAAACTTTAATGTTCCTTCAAAGTTAAGGAGCAAAGTGTTGGCGTGGGTATACCACATTTGGACATCAGGGTGTTAATCTTTAATAAATCTTAAGAAGCATTTTGGTTGAAAAAACATGCATAAAGACACAGAATTATGTTGATGCTTTTGAAACATTTTGCAGAACTAAGTCATCTCAACAATATCTCATTGGTCTACTGCAGCCTATTCCACATTATTCATGGAAATCTATTTCCATGGATTTTATCATTGAGCTCCCTCGTTCAAATGAGTTCACAACTGTATTTCTAGCAGTTGAAAGGTTTTCAAAATATACTAATTTTAGTCACAACAAAAAGATACCATCAGCTCGGACTTAGGCTGACATCTTTCTTCAACATATTTCCATGTGTCAAGATATACACCCAATGTATTTCCTCCTGTTGTCTTGGTAGATAGCACCGAGGAATTTGAAATCCAGGCTGTATTAATTAGTGTCGTTGTGTTGCTAGGATGGAGTACTTAGCTCACTGGAAAGGCTATGGTCTGTAGAACCTTTCATGGGTACAGCCTAGTGACATTGATACTTCACGTCTTTTGTCCCGTTTTCATGCTTGGATTCCTGTTTAGTATCTCCCAGTTATGCCATTTTGTTTGTTTACAGGTGCTACCATTTTTTTATTTTTTTTTTTTGCAGTTGCGTTGCTTGTTGCTGCAACAAATTTTCCTGCAGCTACTCGGGAGTCCATGATATGTGATCTAGTCAGGGTGACACTAGAGTCGGCATGTGTGTTTCCAACTCATCTGACTCCTTCTGTTTAACAAGCCTGTTTTTTGGTGTAAAAAGTCTTTGATTTTTGTTTAATGTTCTGTTTTTGATGACAGACTAGTTTGATTGTTTTTTTTTTATCTGACTGCATTCGTTAAAAATAAAGTATTGCCTCATTCTGAGGTAGAACAACTTTAAACTCTCTTCTCCTGTTCAGCAAAATTTTTGTGACATGGAACTTTTATGTTACAGCCAGGGATTTATTCCTTGTGGTTTTTCTTTTAAATTGTTATTTTTGTTGTTTTTGAATTATGTTTCAAGTGTTGTGTGTTTTTATGGAATATTTGTAAATGTTATTTTATATATAAATGTAGTTGCATATAAACTACATCCCTTGTACTTTGTGGATGGAACCCCCAACAAGTGGAGGCCACCAGGATGTCACTGTTGTGGGTCACGCCTCAGCCTTTATATTGGGGTTGAAGAAATTGTTCCAGTAGACCATCTTTAAAAGTTGTAGAGTGCAGATCATTTCCAAGTATTATTTGTTCTTTGTATGGTTTATTGGATTTTTTTTCAATTTATTGGACTTGTTTGCTATAGATTGCATTTTTAGGCATACCCTTTTTGTTTACTTTTGCCTTTACTTTTTTTCCTTTCATTTTTGATTATAGTGAGCAATTTCATTATTTATAAAGATTCTTAATTTGCCTTTGTACTATTAAGCCAGAGGTTTAAAATTTTCTTCTCCCCCAAAAGGACATTTTTGTCTATTTGAAAATTTAAGAGTTTTTGAACTTTTAAATCCAATGTCTTGTTTGGGCAGTCCTCTTGAGTTTGGAGTTAGGCCTATTTTGAGTCTGACTAGTGAGATCCTGGTCTGTTTTTTTTTGTATGTTGTGACCTGCCTCCCCTTTGATTATTTTGTGCTGTAAATACACAAGAAGAGGTTGATTTTATAACAACACAATAAGTCTGGAAACAAAAACAAGTAGGATGCACAAAACAAGCTGCATGGTTGCCTATGTTTTACTGTTGACAGAAAATCAAAAAAATTCCTAACAGGCCCTAAAGCTAACATGAGAAAAGGACAGGGGGCCTTATTGGAAAACTTGAAAAAGCTTGCTTCACTTTTCTGACTTAGTGTGGTCACATATGTCTACACCGCCTACACTTCTCAGGCCAATTGTTTTTACTATCTACTAGTTTGGTTGTCATATTTTTATATGAAGTCTCTTAAATTTTATTGGTAAGATTTTAGTTTAGGTACTGCAAAAATTAATCTAGTACTTATTTACTGTTACGTAACAAGACCTTAACAAAGGGTTCTTTACGTCTTAATAAGTAAATAGGTTACTCATCACTGTTACAACATAACATATTAGGAGCCTTTGATATACTGGTATAATTATGTATGAATATGAAGGATTCGCAGATGCAATATCAAGAGAAATATATCTTAGTTAAGCCACTTCGAAGCATT
The DNA here is from genome assembly GCA_026402145.1 of Polypterus bichir lapradei. Taxonomy (NCBI): domain Eukaryota; kingdom Metazoa; phylum Chordata; class Cladistia; order Polypteriformes; family Polypteridae; genus Polypterus; species Polypterus bichir. The sequence goes on along the minus strand of JANRMT010062832.1, from coordinate 4,829,012 downwards.
GTAAAGGGAAGTTATTTTGCTAGTCCACAAGTCCACATTGCACAGATTAATAATCACTTTACTGGTGCTTTATAAAGGTTATTAACATCGAAAGAAGCCTTTGTTAAAGTCTTATTACATAAGAATAAATGGGTAATAGATGCATTTTTGCAGTATCTAAACTAAAGTGTTACTATTTAATTTACTTTAAAGTCAAGTAGGGGAGGTTTATTTTGTGTTTTTTTCATGTGCTCAGAATTTTGTATGTATTTGATTCATAGACAGAGCCATGTTGTTGATGGCAAAGATATCCTTTGTCGGTCACTTGGGTGTGACATAGAGTATTATGTCATCTTGTGGTGGTGATTTAAGGTGGTGGTCTGCAGCAATCTGCATCCTATCTTTTGAATCCTTGTGATATGAAGAACAATCCCTATTTACCATCTCTACCCATAATATAAATGAACAAAAACACCACAGTGATGGCAAAAAGAAATAAGTCAGGTACAAATACCAGCTCTGAGCAGCCCAAAAACAATAATTGAATTGCAATAACAAGTTAAGCTGCTAATCAAATGGTAAAACACACACACATTCAATGACAGAATCTGAATTTCAAATCCCATTAGAAAAGCTACCTCTTTTTCTCATTGTTTAGTCATTTAATTGGGGAAATGGCTGCCACAATGTAACACAGTAACCGATTCTGTCCAGAAATATGCAACAACATGATAATCTCAGCAATGATATTATGATAACTGAATTCTCCTAAAATTCATGCTTGGACACCACATTAGCAGATACACAAAACAGTAAGAAAAACAAATACAATGTAAACTACATAAATGTAGCAATTAACATGTTTTACAGTATATGTTTACTTTGCGTTGTTTTATGTTTTTACCCTCATAGAATCTGTTTATGAGATTATTTGATCATTTTATAGTGAATTAAAAAAAAAGTTATGTTATTCCAATTTCACTATTTTTGTTATGTGACATGACTAAATATGTTAGATGCCCACAATAATGAACAAATAAATAAATACGTCAGGTATCACTTTAGACATTATCCCTCTGTAATAAAACTCCTTAAACTTCAAGTCTAATATAGTTAGATTCAGTTCCAAGTAGGCCTAATGTCAACTTCTTTTTCTCGGTTTTTGATGTCTTTTTTGACTTTTACTAATAATTCTGGCTTTGCTCTTGTCTTCTGGTTGTCTTTTGTTTACCTCTTTCTGGCATTGACCTAGTTTTCTTTCTCAGTTTTTGCTTCACCTAAACAAATTTAAACTGAGAGATATTCTCCTGACTCTATTCTTGTGTAGGCTAATCCACACAACTTTGCACCAGGTTACACAAACACACCACTTCCCCAGGGACTCGCACTCAACCACGGAAGATAAAAAGTGTTCAAAAACTATCAAAAAGGAAGTGCAAAAATGAATCATTAAAAGGATGAATGGCAAGGTTGTTCTCATGCATACATTAAGTTTAAGAAAAATTCAGTTTGTTTGTTTCCTTCTTGTTCTAGAACCTCTAAAATTTTGGTTTGCATGACAAAAATACATCAGTAAAAAGCCATCACAAACATGTAGTAGAGACTAATTTATTCACATTGTTACTATCCTAAATCATAAATAAATGTAACACTCATTCACAAAAATCTTAAAGTACCATTATTGTGTGGGCCAGTGTTTCCCAAATTTTCTTGTGACCCAATCTTGCCATTCTTAGTGTCTTCGAGACCCAATCCATGACAACCCTCAGATTGTCTTCCCTCTTGGAGAACAGCCCCAGACAGTAAATTTTGCGGAGGCAGGTACCCCTTGGAGAATCGGCAGTCATAGCAGAGTAATGTCAATTGCTTAATCTGCCTGTGGGGACACCACACAAACTATGCGGCACCCTTTCCCATTGAATACAATGGTGGGTCAAGACTTGTGTGATATCCAAAAGCAGGCAACCCGTTTAAGAAACAATGACCCAGACAATTGTTTCATTAAAAAAAATACATTACTTTCTCCAGAAACTGTAGGTATTCTAAGCCTACCGTAATTATAGATGTATTACAACAGCATCAGACAAATATTTACATCAAAGAAGAATGGTTGCACCATTGTTATGCCAAACTCATATGGGAGAGTCAGTTTACATGAAGGGACACCAAAAATGTAAACTTAACACAATTCACTTATCTTTCTCTAATTCTTTTTCAACTACTTAATAAAGACGTATCCCTAAAACAAGTAAAATGAAAATGCATAAATAATTTTAATTGGACTATTATTTTAGGTACTGATTTGTATCATAAGTCATTCAAAATTTGTAAAAGATGGTATATCAGCAGGAATATTTCGCAGAAAAAAATGATCAGTCCATCCATCCATTTCCTAAACCTATTTATGTAATTCATAGTGAGAGGGAACTGGAATTAATTCCAGAAGTAAAGTGTATAAGGCATCTGTTCATTGCAGGATACTGTGGGATAAATATTTTATATTAAATGAAAGAGAAGTAAATATCTTAAGAAAATTTAATCAAACTCCCAAATGTTCCATCTCTGCATCATAATAAAAAAGAGAGGGCAGTCCTAAAGGACAAAATAATTTTACAATTATAAATTACCAAAAGAAGACATAAGGAATTTTTAGTTAGGAAGCACCAATTAAAAGAATTCAAAAGTCTACATAACACTCTAAGTAATAAATAAATACATAAATATAAATAAAAAACAAATTAAAATTTGCTTTAAGCTAAATATATTTTCTTTGAAGTCAAAGAAATGTTTAAACTTTTATTATAAAAACTGCACAGAAGAAATGCAACATGTATTTGGGAAAGTACAAAAATTTAAAGAACTACAAGTATGACAAAAGTAAAAAATAAACACATTTGATGACTTAGGTTATAAAGCACTTTATGACCAAATAGCTTTAAACAATATATTTTTATTTTTCTTAGATACATTTTATACATTACAACTAGTCCCAATCTCTTCCTTTTCTTGGATAAAAGAAAAACCAAAGATAAATGTTTCACTTTCCCTATCTACAAGTTGATATTCTGAAGATTGTTTTAATTGGTTTTCCTTGTATGCTGATTCAGCATTAATGATAAGGCCCAGGAGCCGCATTACTAGCAGAATTTTAGAAAACTTCTTCTGGTCTATTTGTCATCATTTGTCTGTTGTAAGATAAACTCCATTAAGTTCAAAGTCTGGATTCCCATGACACATGCATAGACTGCATTACTTTAACTCTACCATAGAGGAAAGATAAAATTTTTATTTTCACCCGAGATTCCTATGTCTTTCTTTATGTTAGAGATAAAAAAAAATACATAATATGAAATAACTACAACCCAGATTTCAAGGCTTGTGTGTTGAGCTACACAAATAAATAACACTGTTCCGCAAAAAAAATTTTTTTGCTTATGTCAGAAACTTTAGCTGTTCTTTATAGATTTAATGTTATTGAATCCAAAACGCTCTATCACATACACTTTTTGAGAAATGAAGGTTTAAAATGTAAATTCACTACCTTTGAGGAAAAAAATATTTTAAATGAATTATTTAGACTTAAAAAATTATAAATTACACATATAATTGTTTTAAATATAATTTGTACTTACAAAATGTATCCACTTGGTGTTTCATGGTGGAATGACAAGCAGATGTCTGCTAACATAGACTTACTCCACTTTCCATTATAACGTCTCTCCATTTGAATGATGTCCTCGTGGAACTTCTCCTCATGTTCATCAGAGACCACTACCAAATGTTCTTATCAGTTGAGTTTTCACTAGGTCATTATGTAGAGGACTACTTTTGTTAGAAACCCTAGAAATAATCCCATATATGACAGTTCAATTCATCTGCACCTGCAAATACAGTAATAAATAAACTAATAAATAAAACATTCTTAACAATACATTTCCTACACATTAATAAATCTTACCGTTTATAATTCTCTAATATTTTAGGTTAATGGAAATGGCTCCATTAAATGGTGAAGGGAAAAAAAGATCATTGTATTATTTCCTGGCAAATAAGTTACATCCTTTTTGAACGCCTATATTTAACTCTGAAACAGAACCTTGCAGAATGGGAGACATAAATTAAATCTATGTAAAGTAAGTATATAAAAAATGACATAGAATTTTTTAATAACAAGGCCTTGTGTCAACATACACTGTCAGTGTTACACAGGCCCAATTTTGGATCAGACTTTTTAAAAATCACTGGAGACTGATGCAGAAACTGGTGCAGACATTATTTATAATCTCTAGGGCAATAAGTTGGCCTCTGTTTCAAATATAAGAACAAACCAATTGTAAAAGTTTTTTTATGAAATACATGTTGTGAAATCTTTTATGTTTATTAAATGCCTGCTTGTTTTACTAAGAAGAAAGTTTAAACAAGAACTATTATCTTTGTGACATATAGCAGTAAAGCAAGATAATTTAACTCGTATGTCTTTCAGGAGTCACTTACTGTTCCAAACTCTCAAATGCTGTAGTTAGTAACAGAAGACAAAATTCAAAGTACCTTTTATTGTTGTTTACGTGGTATGAGCTGCCCAGGATAATCTTTGGAATGTTCTAAGGAAATAAACATTTTTGGTATAAAATGGTAAATTTAATATTCATTCTGCCCCAAGTCTATCTATGTGTCTACTGAAATCAACAACATTTCAATATAGACTGAAGTCCTAATCGTAATGTGGTTCACATTTTGGGAAAAATATAAATGATGGATCTAAAAAAGATGCCACATTTTCTTGATTGAGAAAACTTAAGTTACATAAAATTTCTTGCTGAATTTACTCAACTGAGTTATGTCAACAATTTCCGCACAACTGAGTTGTGTAAACTGAAAATAATATTTTGTAGCATTTTCTCCTTAAACGACTTACACTCAGTCAACATAATGTGGTCAAGTTAGATGAAGTGTTTTTTTTATGTTCAACAAATTAAACTAACACAATCTCAACACCATTTTACTTTGCTGGACCAATTAATGTTTAGTAGAATGAACTAAATGAATTAAAATTAAAGTAATATCACAGCATTTTGTCTTTACTTAGCTGTAGTTAGCAGTACTAATGGAACTATTCTGAATAGTCCCCACTAAGTGATCTGTTTAATATGGATTGCTTTTTATTTAGCTGGTTTAACAAAATATATGGGTGTCTATTTCCACACAATTCACCTACATAAAATACTGACAATTATGGTGCCTTTTCAACTGCATTTATTAACAAAGCTACAAAATACAAAGTTGAATTATATAAAGCAACAATATAAACATTAAATAAAAAAATATTATTTAAATGATATATTGGTCTTTATAACACTGATACAAAGTCATGGAAAACAGGCTGAAATCACATTTAACAGTGGTGGCAACAAAAAACAGCCTGTCCCTTTTCAAAAAAAAAAACCAAAGTGCCTTAAATTTTTCCTTTAAACAGGATTAGTTAGGAAAAGAACAACAAAAAAACAAACACAAATAAATTGTGGTGTGCAACACTTATTGCATCTTGTAAGCCTAAGCTGTCGCTTTAAATAGCTTGTTTTTAGTACTTGGGCCTTGTTTGATAGTTTGGCTCCGTCACTATCTTTTGCAGAACCTCAAAGGTATATCTCAAATATTATGGGTGGCTCAAATTCAGTGCAAACATTGTGCCAAACAAAATAGCAAATGCATTTGCAGTGTTGTGTAGGTTGTGCATCACTTCAACACCTTCAATAATTATTCCAACATCTTCAAAGTCATCAGTGGGTTCTGCTCCTTCATGTATGACGACGAATATGCCTATGGTTGTCTGGTTCATGGCTTCCTGGTTGTCTGCAACATCCTTGAAAAAAATTCAAAAGAGACAAATCATTACCAATAACACAGGGCCACAATACTTCCTTTTGAAAACAGATTCTTTCTCAGTTGTAGTTTCTGAGGCATTTTTTTAAAATAAAATCTGGCCAAAAGTAAAAGTGGGTAAATTGCTTTTCATGCTTTTGTAGTTAGGCTAGCATAGACTGGCGACTCACTACTGAAAGGCTGACTGTAAAAAGATACTTGAACAGTTTTATTTACTGTAGATTTCAAATTAAGCAATACACTTCAAACCTGGTAAGAGCAGGGGCTTCATATATAAACGGTGCATACGCCCGTTTCCACACTTAAATCACAATGTATAAAAACTAAACTTGGTGTAAAGCCACGCACATTCTCACAGTAGCCTACCCACCTTGAGTATGCAATTTTCTGCCCGTTTTTGCAATCTGGCGTACCCAGCATCAAAACAGTACTAGTGATCCCGTGTGGTTTCCCTTTCTCTTCTAGATTCACATCCATGACACAGGCTTTATCAAAAACCCTGAAATGAACGATTATAAATTTAAGGCACCTGATTGTAATTAACCTGTAACAATATAATGGTGCACGGAATGACCAAACTATTCCAAATACCACAGCTGCTTTAGTGTTGTTGGCTCCAAATATCTGTAAAATTTTGAAACAAAGCAATATTTTGTTTGTTGTGTACACAAATGAAACTTGGCTGACTGAATTTAAAAAGTGTAGTGCTATTAAATCACATACCTTGTCAATGGCTGCCATGATGTTCCTAATTTTTCTTCACCACAATCTATATACTTCCACATTTAAGGAACTGAAAGCAATAATAAAAAAGAACATCACATGCTTAATATATATATATTTCATGAGCTCAGTGTTGCATTTGTAACAAGCAAAGAAACACCATAACCATATATTATCAGTACTTAATAAGCCACACTTCCAAATTATGCCTATAACACAGTATATGTCCTCCTGAAAACACATATCATGCATGTTGTGTTAAAGTGTTTAACCAATTAAGGAAAAAAAATGAGTGGTCACACCAAACACAAAAAATATATTTATGTATAGTAGAAGCAAAGAAGTTAAATAATTTAGCATATTACACTATGCTGACAAACATATCAGTGCCCCTTTCATTTTATCAGGCGCAGTTAAAATTTGATATACTGTGATATAAGCTAAGAAACAAAGTCGGAGAAAACAATATTTCATCCAAGAAATCAATATTTAGTGCAAGAAAACATTTCAATAATAAGAAGTATTTTTTCAAATAATTCCAAATACTTTTGGTGGCTAAAGAAATTTGTTAATGAACCCAAACTTTAATTTAATACCTAATGTTGTTGTTGGCCATGTGGTTGAACTGACATATTCTTGCATTTTTACTATTAATCACGCACACAATACATTTTGAAAAACGATTGTGTTTAGTAACTAGAAAAGATGTTGTCAAAATAAATGAAGTACAAGAAGAACAGAAAACTGTGCTCCGTAAAGCATGCATTTTACAATAAACATGTTTTTGCATACTTACAAGGTACTCTTTTATGATGTCTTCAGGATCCTCATTCAGGTAAATGATAAGTGGTTTTAGTATGAAAGCTCTTCTCATTTGTTCCACTAGGCACTTCCGTAAGGAACATGGAGTGGATAACTCAATGATTTTCTGCTTATGAGCATGTGTAAACTTCTGAGCTACGGAAACCCTTAATGGACAAAAACTAGCCATAATGCTTGCCTTGTGCGATTTACTAAATGCAGTTTTGTAAATACAACAAAGGTGGCTTTAGTGTTTACAATAATATTTTTATTTATGTTCATGTTAATGAAGTGCCTTATGTTTTTGCTTAAAACACAGCTCAGTTATTTAAATTTAGAGAATTTAGTTTAGTAGTTAAAACAAATCACAAAGTTCATTATTTTGAGTGTAAAGCATATATATTTTCAAAAAAAAGTTGTAAGTTTATTTAATGCTCTATGACCAGTATTACAACATTAGCAGTAAGGTACCGCAACTTAATTGGTAAGCTCATCAGGTACACTTTTACAAACAAGGTTATCTTTAACAAGGCCTTAATCCAGGCAAGGTTTCAGCAAGGTGCCAGGACAAATGACCATTCTCCATGTTTCCGCTTGACTGACCATACCTGTGCAGGATTTATACATCAGACTGGTCCATCTGAGAGATTGTTTAAGGTCTACCACTCATACTGCTGCTGAAAGTGTTAGTAGACATGATGTCTGCTTAAGCAAAAGAACAGGAAGCAACAAGCTGTTGGTCCTAGAGCAAAGTGCTCTGCCTTACAACTCCAAGATACGTATCTCACGTGACTGGCTTATCAAGACTGACATCAGGTCCTCTTCAGTTGAGCGTCTTCCATGCAGATGACACAGCAATAGTGTGGAGGATGAGAGAAGAAGGTATGCTAATGCCCATGTTCAATACGTTGAACTTACACAATAGGATGGATTGGTATCCTATGGTTTGGATGCAAATCCACTTCATTGAGGAGGCTGAATAAGCTGCAGATAGGGTCAAGAATGTGCAATAAATCATCATACCCTAAGTGAGGCAACTCTGCTTGACCCTATAGCCAGATGGATGCAAAAGGTGATAATACATGATATTGAAAGGCTACATGATGGTTGTTTTTAACATACACAGTGGATATTGTTATCCTGCTGTTTTTCTAGTTGTACTGCTTTATTTCTGTGTTAGTTTCATTTGTTTGTTGTTTTTTCAGCAATGTAGGTCAAACAATCAATATTGTAGTTCTTCCTTCCATCAGTTTATATCTTTGGGGATTTGCTGGACACTAAGCTGGATTGGATAGGCATACTGGTCATACTTCTTTTGCCCCAGTTAGCTGAAAAAGGGTGGAGTGAGAGGTAGAATGATGATCCCACTAATTTTTGTTTTCTTCTTGGCTGGGAAAAAAGCAGAAAGACATGTGACGTCTGGTGTAACCCTTCTACCTGTTTCACCCCAAAATCTGTCCTTTTAGGGTCCTCAGAAAGACCACACTCAGGACACAATGTGTATTCTACAGATTTCATGGGTTCTGGATTACAGGATCCAGAGCATTACTCCAAACGTCCGTGTACCACATTTAATCCTTTTTCTCCAGTATATCATATTTTATTAATTGTTTAATTGTCATGTCTCCAATACTTCAGCAAGGTTTTGTTTATTGTGCTAAATTCTGATGATGAGGATTATGGGGTGGAGGTGGTTTTGAGCTGCTTTTCTTGTTTTTGTTTTTAAACTGTCTTTTTATAGTTCACAGAATGTAGGATGTTTACTACTCTGGGTACTTTGTGGCTTAATTGTGAGTATTGGTTTGTAGAAATTGTTTGGGGACATGGGGCAGTTTTGAGTTGGCCTTTGGTATTTATATTTCAGAGCTCACTGGGTGATGCACCACTACATATCCATTTTTACTTTTCTTGTTGTTTCGAACTGACTCCTATTTCTGTTTTTTACATTGACTATAAATAAGAGTAATACAATTTTTCTTAATTCCTGGGAATTAAGTTATGCTCAAAGTTGCTTGTGCAGCCTGGTCCTTCCCCTCAAACATGTAAAGGACAAAAATGAGAGGAGGTTTGGGAGAAGCTGAAGGTTTCAGAGGAGTTCAGCTAACACCAGACTGACCTAAACGTAAATGCCCAATGGCACAATTCCAAATCAGGGAAGGCTGACCCCCACCTGACCTTTCCCAAGTCATTATGGAATATTTAACAGCCTTTTACCGTTTCAAAGGAATCAGCCCAAAAGAGATCTAATGTCAGTTCAGTATTTAAGTGAGTTGGGGCATAGCACTAAAATAATCAAAATGAAGGGTAGTATTGATTTTAATAATGGCTTCATAAGATTTAAACAAGCTAAGGGCATGTGAAAGTTTCCTAGAGACATTCTACAAGAAATTCTGCATTTCCTTTATGAGATTTACTACATAAAAGTAATTAGTTTGATGATGCTTTCTGGGTACCGCAACCTTCAGCTGGAAAGTTCTCATTTTTCTTATCGCATCATAATTTGAAATGCATTACTGATTACGTTATTATTTCACATTCCCTTGAGCAAATTCACCTTTATTGTTCAATCAAATACTTTGCCACTTGTACCAACCACTTCTTATGACCTCCACTCTATGGTGCAAATTCAATATGTCCCTTTTGCAAATCGAAAAGATGATATACTCATACTCCCATTTTCCACAACCCTAAACTCTCTATAAATGACCAGCACTGTGCATACTTTACTTGTCAGAATTTCAATTAGCTTGCTTAGTGATCTGTTTGAATACTCAGACTTGCTTACATTAATCTATTTACAGGCTCATTTCAGTTTTGCTAGCACAACTTTCTTCTTCTATGTACAACTGAAATCAGTGCTTATGATGTGTGAAGTTCCCCTAACTCCTCCTCTACCTGTTCATTTGCTGTACTCTTTTGTTTCTTTCCTTTACTTTATCTTCCATACCTCTCATTGATTTAATTTTGGTTCAGATACCATTCTCCTTTTTTAAGAAACAGTATTCTCCACAGACAGATATTGCTCCCAAAACCCAAACAACCAGTAAACCCAGTTGAAAATTCTCCATAAACTTTACCCTACACCAGGCATGTCAAACTCACTACCATTGGTGGGCCGCTTCTACTGCCATACGTGCGTCAGTGGGCCGCACTGTAACAAATACTATTATACTATTATACAAAGTTACTGTAGCTTTCTTTCCAATACTGAAAACGTTAAAAAATGTAACACTTAAAGTTTAAAGAAAGGCAATTTATTCCCATACAATCTCTTTAAAAAATGTAGCCTCTTAGCTAGGTTCTTATATTATTATATTATATTCATTATATTATATTTATTGCTTATATAGGAGTCTTACAATGTGAGATTTATTTCTTTTGTCCCGACACTTGGCATCTCTTGTTAGTAACCAGTTTGTCAATATCAGGCTTGAAATCTTGTGCAGCTGCAACTTTTATGAGGGATGAAAGGTGTTCGACAGTAAGTCTTGAGCGATGTGGGGTTTGGTAGCTTTTATTAACGAAAACAATTGCTCACAAAGGTAAGTGTTTCCGAACATAGACAGTACTCTCGATGCCAACTTATGGATCTGCACATACGAGGGTGGCAGGTAAGCATACAAGCCTGGCAAACCAACTTCGTTGTATTTTGCCATCAGAATAGAATCTGACTGCAGTTCAATCAATTCCATTTGGATATTCTCAGGCGCATTCTCAACGTTGTAAGAGTATGGTGATGTAAACAGCACAAAGTCCTGTTCGTGTGAACTGAAATCGCGAAAACGCTCACTGAATTCATTGCTCAGTAATACAAGTTGGAAAACAAATCCTCCAAAAATCAAATTTTACTTTACTAAGTTTACTTCAAAGTTTATATTGTAAAATAAGCCGATATGCAAAAAGCCCCCTGACCTACACTAATTATACAAACTCAAAATCACAAAAATCTGTTAATAAACAACTCACCAACCTCTCGCGTCCACTTCAGATCTTCAGCTGTAGTCTGCACTAACTGTTCGTTACAATACTAGCACAAAATTACATAAAAATAGAGCAAAAAAATGTGAAAATATGCGAGCTATTACTACTCGTGATGGTCAGTTCTGCCCAGGTGGCCAGTCTCAGCAGCCCAGCCAGTAGTGTAGCCAAGTGGTCCGCAACCTGTTTGACACCAAGGACCGCTTTACTAGAAGCAAATTTTTCCAGGGACCGGTGGGTTGCTGGAGGTTGGAATTTATGGGGTGATTATGGGCGGGTTCATACGGCAGTTTTATACACAATTTACATTACATTTCTATTATTATTAAGTTATAATTTAGTAATAGAAATTATACAGCTTACCATAATGCAGAATTAATGAGAGCCCTGAGCTTGTTTTCCTGCAACCAGATGATCCCATCTGGGGAGGATGGAAGACAGTGACATGCGAAGTGTGTTGCTTATGTTCAGTATACTCCGTAATCTCGTTTTGGTTGCTGTCACTCCAGAAAACGTGCATCACAAAGATAGGATGTTGGAAATGGAAGCAGCTTCAATAGCTTCTTTCTCATTATTTTAATCTTCTCCTGTCTACAAGTTATGCTGATGAGAATTTTTCTCAGCATTTCCTTGCGATGATACATTTTCAGGGTGCGAATGATGCCCAAATCCAATGGCTGAAGCACTGCCGTGAAATTGGGTGGGAGGAATTCAATATGAACATTAAGTGCGGAAGCATGTTGTGGTCAGCACCGTTATCAATCAGAAGCCAAATTATCCTTTTCTTCTTCTTCATATTGTGAGGTTTCTGAACTCTTTTGGGATCTGGGATCCCCCCCCACCCAACGGGAACGACACGCTGAAGTGCATCCAGAAGCGCTATTGGCACGTGTGAGATTGTTTGTCCGGGTCCCAAGAGAGTTTAAAAACCTCATATATTCTTGAATTAGTACCACATTAATATGAATGTTTCTTGAACAAGCATCACTGCAACCACATAAAAACGGCTTTTTCGGCATCTTGCAAATGCAGCTGTTCACATACGTTTGCAACCCGAGATTTTTCTTCTTTTTTGCATATAACAAGTATGCCGTTTCTATAGAAGGGTGATAATGAGTTAAATTTTAATGGATGTTTTTCAAATGTTGACGAGCAATAAGGAAAAGGTATCACTTAAAACCACACAAAACAAAAACAGCAAAAAAACAGTATGAGGAAAGTTCAAAGAAAGAACATTCTTTTACAGTGTTTCTGTTTAGGGATCGTTGTGCAAATGTCCACAACTGATCTGTGACCGCAGAACTAACTGCTCTGTGGATGATTCATTCAAGCATTTCAAGGTCACTTTGTTGTAATGAAAGTATCTGCTGCTGAATGTACTTCGTAGTAACGAGATTTTTGTGGAATCATGTCATATGGGGAAACTGTCAGAAACATAAAAATACTTTGTTGTAATACTCTCTCACCGCGGTCTCTCTCCTCTTTCTGCGCCGCTGCAAAGCCCCACCTGCCTAGCGTTCTGAAAAGTGTCCTCAGTGAAGGGGGCAGCCTTTTTTGCTGTAGCCCTTCACTGAGTGAGTCTCTGTTGCCCAGGCCGCAGACCGCAGCCTAGCACTTCAGTTGCGACTTCGCGGCTGCAACTATACTAGCAGATGACGTTTCCGGTACCGTAATGCCATGGGAAAATGTGCTTTTGTCAGAAGGCAGAAGTAAGAAAAGTCAATAAGTAACGCCGAAGATGCAGAATAATTCAATCACAAACGATAGTGATCATTTTGTACAAGTTTAAAGCTAACTAGGATCTGTCATGCGGGCCGCAGAGATTTCTGTTGCGGGCCGCGTGTTTGACATGCCTGCCCTACGCTATGTTAAGCACCAACTGGTGGGCCTTACCCCAATTCACTTTACTATTTGTGCACACTTGGTATACATGTTTACCACTGCCCTCCTATGTTTTTCTGTCTAATTTGGCATATGACTCTCTCTTCATCTTCTTTTCTTTTTTAAATATTCTACTAAAACCTCAATCCTGCCTTCTCCTAGATCTCTCAGTGCTACCTCTTTTCTCTTATGTCAAACAGCATATTTGCCAGTGATAAATTAACTATCAAGGTGTGTATATGGAAGCAACATTTTCATATATTCACTTCCAAAAATTAAACTTTAACACTAGTAAAGTTATTTTAACACCCTCATTTTTGTTGTGAATAGTACTCTGCCAAATAAACTGCTTTTGCTACTCATTGGAAGGTCCCTAAGTTGTAATTAGCTACTAAGAAACTGGGTGGAAGGAAAACCTGGAGTCTTTGTGGTCCTCTAGGATCCTACAGGAGATGATGTACTTATTCACAAAAAATTAAAATATTCCAATATATATGAAGGATATAATGTATAACTGAAGTACTGCTGGTCACGGTTACTTCAGTGTATTTCAAGAGCAATGAGTCCAAGATTGGACAAGATTGTAGTCCATGCTGATGCATGCACCTGAGAGAGTTAATTTACAGTTGCCGATGAACATAACATGGAGGCAGAGTGGTGGGGGCTCTGAGGCTAAGGATCTGCACTAGCAATCGGAAGGTTGCCGGTTCGAATCCCATAAATGCCAAAAGGGACTCTGCTCTGTTGGGCCCTTCAGCAAGGCCCTTAACCTACAATTGCTGAGCACTTTGAGTAGTGAGAAAAGCATTATATAAATACAAAGAATTATTATTATTATTATAACAGCAAGTTATTGAAATGGGAGAGGAAACCCACCTGCAATTCAGAGACTCTGACAACTCACTGAAAACGCCATAACTAGAATTCATCCCTGGTCCCAAATGTTTTGAGGCAGTAGTAAAACAGCCAAAGTGGCATCCCTAATAGATGTAATATAACAATTTGTGTATATTAAAACAGTGCAATCAATATTGAACAATTTAACTCTAGTAATTGAATTTTCTAGATTTTGAGGAAGTCATTTCTTATTTGAAATACTTTTTAGAGACTTTTTCTGCATTTAATGGACTTTGTTAAATACCAAACATCTATGTGTATTTCAAAAATGCTATACAGTACATTTTCTTTTCATAATTGCTGCCCATTCCTAAGAGTTGGCGTACCTCCTATTGTATAAATCTAACTGGAACATAAAGGAGAAAAGATAGAAATGGTGAGGCTGAGTCTATTATCCTGTCACTTGCATTAAAAATAGTCAAAACTTTAACAGTAGTTAGGTTTTTTCCTAACAGTGTAGACCATCTATAACATTTTATGTATTATAATTTAAACAGCTTTCAGCTATTTGCTTTAAACTATCCTGTCCTATTTTCCACACAGCTAGAAATCTGATTGTGAATAATAAGTTTTGCACAAAGTTTCTTTTGTTTCATTCTCAGAAATACATGGAGATTTGCAGTGAATCAGTTTCATTATGAGCAATGAAAAGGATGCTCCAGTATGACTGAATTGTGCAGGTTAGCCTTTAATTGCTAAGTTCCTCTTAAGGCAGTACCTACTATGACTCTCATAGAAATTACAAACACAGAGAACTCTTTTTTTTGGGGGGTTGGGGGGTTTGTGACAGCTATTATTGTGCCTTCCCAGTTATATCAAGCATTAGCCCACTCTCACGCATGGGCACCTGAGGATCACCTTCTAGACTTGGATAAGATATGTAATAACCCATGGGGAGAAGAGGATCCCCAATGTTTATAGTACTATCTCTTTTCTCCTCTGTAGCTTCGAGAAGCTGCCCAAGAAGGGTACCTCAGCCATGCCCCACTCAACTAAGCCACACCTCTTCTAGTCAGGACAATATAAATCTGAGGACTCTCAGTCAGAGGAACTACAGAGCTTGACAGAGCTCCCGGACACAAACCTCATGATAGAGCTGAGAATTTACAGAAGCTCTGGAGACTTAAGCATTTCCTCCCCACTGCCAGTTTAAACTTACAGTATGAAACCACATTGTTATTAAATCAAAAGGCTTATTATGCCAACTAATTCAGAAAAACAGCAATTATCAGCCTTTTAATCAACATTATTGCAAGATTCTTCTCTTCACCTTGTACTGTATTTTCACTCTCTTCACAAAGGTGCCAGAAAGGCCAGTTTGGGTACTTTTTATTCAAATATAATTCTCTTTATCTCTAACTAAATTTCCTCAACACTGCAGCTTGTATTATAAAATAATTAGTAGTTATTACATCTAACTCATTTTACCTTTTAATAATTTTGCCAGTTTTATTCTTTATGTTCTTCTTACTTTCTTATTTACCAAAGTGTTTATAGACAAATTAATTGGTATTGGGTTTTATTTTCATAATCCAAGTATCAAAACTGTTAAATTTTCATTAACAACCAGCCCTGAATGACATATCAGAACATGGCTTGATGTATTCATATACAGTAATCAGTTCACTTAATGTGCACTTCCTTGGAATTTGGGAGGAAACTATCCAGAAAATGAATTAGATTATGTAGAACTATGAGACATCATGGCTATCCACTGTGCCACACTGAAACCACCAGAGAAGCAGAGCCAAACGAAATTTAATCTAGTCATGTCATTAAAGTATTATTTGCATGATTTTATTTAGGTTATACTTTCATCATGTCTGAGTAGATCTATCATCCATCTTTTTTTGTGAACATAAGGGGAATGAGAGAGAGTATAAGAGTCAGGTGGAAAAGTTTATTTCTTGGTGCAGAAAAAATTTCCTGCAACTTAACATCAGCAAAACCAAAGAACTGGTTAACCTACACATAAAGCAGGTCATTACTGCAGGTCTCTCTACTGTTTCTTTTTCCAGTTTCTTTGTGGTGGCGGCCTGCGCCACCACCACCTACTCAAAGCATCATGATGCTCCAACAATGATGGATGGATTAAAAGCCAGAAGTCTACGTGACCATCATCATCAAGTCCTTCCGTGAGAACCCTAGATACAAAGAGGACTGTTTCATTTATGTTAGGTAGGATGCCCAGAGGGGACTGGGCAGTCTAATGGTCTGGAATCCCTACAGATTTTATTTTTTTCTCCAGCCGTCTGGAGTTTTTTTTTGTTTTTTCTGTCCACCCTGGCCATTGGACCTTACTCTTATTCTATGTTAATTAATGTTGACTTATTTTATTTTCTTACTATGTCTTTTATTTTTCTATTCTTCATTATGTAAAGCACTTTGAGCTACTTTTTGTATGAAAATGTGCTATATAAATAAATGTTGTTGTTGTTGTCATCATACGTTAGACTTAGTAATTACCAAAGGACTAAAAGTTGATGTGAAGCAGATCATTGATATTGGTCTATCAGACCATTTTCTTTTACTATTTAATATAAAAGTAATGATAGAAAATATTCACAAGAAACATATTGTTAAAAAACGCTTCTTTGATTCATCAGCATCTTCAAGACTTACAAACATTCTAGGCAACCAGTCCGTTTATAGTGCTAACTACAATAGCGAGGATAATGTAAATATTAACGTAGAAAAATTTAATACTAAGGTGAGAGCTACTACTGACATAGTCGCACCTGAAAAGACAGTTAGAAAATCTTCTAGCATTGTTATACCATGGAAGACCCAAAGAGTGTCTGATTTTAAGAGAACATGCCGGAGAGCTGAGCGTAAATGGAAAAAAAACTAAACTAACTATCCACTATGAGATATTGAAGGTTAAAATAACAGAATACAATAACATAGTTCGTCTTTTTAAAACAACTAGGGGGATTTGCCCCCTGCTTGCTTCTCTCGCCAATCCCTGGGCCGGCACTACACATTAGCCACTTTGCGTTTCTGTCACACACGTATGGGGATGCGAATGTACAATTTAAAGAGATTGTTATTTTCATGGGAATTGTTATGCATAATAGAACTAACTATTTTACATTACAGTGAATAATTAACCATATTAAAAAATAGTAAAATGTAATAATTTGAAAGTAAATTATGTTTCATGTTGCGTTAGAGATATACTGTATGTTGCGTTATATGATTTCGTTTTGTTTGGCTTTGAAATTAACAAGCAAATACTTTTAAACTTACACTTTTACTGTAAAACTTCAGTAAAAACTATTTTTTGAATTCAATTTTAGTCAATATCGCATTGAATTTTGATTCTGTGTTTGGACTTACATCGTGGCAACGCAACATATAACTGCCTGTGAGTGAATTTCATTTCTTTCTCTCTAATAAATACACAGATTTTTTTGAATGTTTGTCTTTGTAATTTGGTAATTGTCTTTGCAAAAGATATTCTTACAGGTAACTTTTAACATTTTAATACAAATGACATATCAAGATCTCCTTTGGTGTCAATATTATCCGCGGAAGATGTACTACATTACCTTTTTTGGATACATCCTTCTTTCAACAGTAATTTGGGTGGTGGAAAACTGGATGGTGTTAATGGTTGTAGATATTCTTCAGGATATTGTAAGCTGATGTTTTCATCTTCCACACAATCACCATCAACTGTTTCAGCATAGTCTATTCATAAGCATTTAACCAATTTGCTGTGTAACCAATTGACAATTTTTGCATGAATTTGTTTGCCTTCATCGTTTCTTAGTGCTAGGATTGCCCGTGTACTCATTTCTTCGGTTGATAATCCTACGATATGAAATTCTTCAATAAGATTTGGACATAATAAGTCTTTTTTACATGGGATCTTAAACTGAGTAAAACATAAAAATTTATAAGAGCTGAGAGAGCAGGAACTGTGTCTGTCAAAAGCATTCACACAAATGAGAAGTGAGAGGACCGTGTGCATGGTTGAATATGGTCGAGAGGAGGGCGGGACTTCAAAAAATCTCATGGCAAAAGTCTCATCTCGCAGGACTTGAAAAAATCTCTTGGAAATAATCTTGTCTCGTCTAAGGATTTTCATTTATAATAGAGAGATACTAGTAGAGATGCCTTTTATTATTATGGAAATGTAGAGAATGCTGTTTTTGAGATGTTTGCAATTGAGGTTTCTATTTTGTTAATATTACTGCAATTCTTCTTTGAACAATTTTATTTTTAACCAAGTGTAGTTACGTATTAAATTATTTAAAATGCAAAGCACAATAACAAAATTAAATCCAGACTATATATACAGTATATATATATATATATATCTATACTAATAAAAGGCAAAGCCCTCACTGACTGACTCACTCACTCACTGACTCACTCACTCACTCACTCACTGACTCATCACTAATTCTCCAAGTTCCCGTGTTGGTAGAAGGCTGAAATTTGGCAGGCTCATTCCTTACAGCTTACTTACAAAAGTTGGGCAGGTTTCATTTCGAAATTCTACGCGTAATGGTCATAACTGGAAGCTATTTTTCTGCATATACTGTAATGGAGTTGAGCTCGAAAGCCGTGGGGGCGGAGTTTCGTGTGACATCATCACGCCTCCCACATAATCACGTGAACTGACTGTCAACGCAGTGTGTAGAAAACCAGGAAGACCTCCAAAAAGCGCTGAAGAAAACATGCATTATATAATTGAGAAGGCAGCGAAACAATAAGAAGCGAGCGAGTGACATATACTACCATATTCATGAGTGCTGCTACTTCGGAAAGAAAGCAAGGTGTAAACCTAAACTTTAAATTAAGTTCATAGACAGGCTGCCGCTGGCGTTTCTCATGCCCACGGGTAATGCATGATACAAGTTTAATGAGAGGACGCAGGATATAAACGAGAGTTTTGATCACTTTGTAACTAAGTTAAAATTGCAGGTGAAGGGGTGTGCTTATGCAAATTCCGAGAGACTGTGTTTGTGGGGGATTGATAGTTAAGGCGGGTGGGGGAGTCACGTCATCATCTCCCCTCCCATTTACCTCATTTCACTCTGAGCTGAGCTCCGCGGCTAACGCCGTCTTCCGCAGCAACTTCGTCACACTGCCACCAAATACTCACAGAAAAATCCACAAGTTAATACAAACGCTGTCTCTAGAGTTTCTCCACACTGAATCCTCCAGGCACTACTTACAAAAGGTTACATTGACAATCGTGTTACGTTATTTTTAAAATCTTTCCTTTTCTTAGCACAAGCACAGCTGAGAAGCTTCGATGCATGTGCTCCATAACGCGTTAAAAAATAATGCTTTTAATTAATTTAATTAATTAATGCTTGCATTACAAGCAAAGGGGA
>JANRMT010062832.1:4707817-4794522 GCA_026402145.1 Polypterus bichir lapradei | reverse complement strand
ATAATGACTATTAACAAGGTTGCCCAAACTTTTGCATCCCACTGTATATTCACATGTACTTAACCTATATTACAACTATATACACATATAAATTAGACACCCAGACACACACAACCCCCACACGTTCCCCAGTCCTTTATCTGAACTTTCTTTTAAAAGTTTATAATCACATGGCCTGGGAAGTCTGCAGTGAATCCAGCGACCAATCCTGATGTGCGCTGCAGACACATTTACTTAATTTACATGTAAAGAAGCGGTCTCACCGGCTCGGCGACAGTTCCTATATTGAAGAATGAAGTCCATCTCACCCAGGTGACTCGGCGTTAGCGTCCATCCATGGCCGACACCCGCTCCACAACAGACAAGTTAAGCCGTCAGCTCCGAATATCCCTTTTAGGTTAACAGGCACCCCTTCTACGTGCACCTAAACGTCCTTATTATGGAGTCTTCCTTGCTTTACCGCTAGTTATGTTATTTTTAAAATGTTTCCTTTTCTTTTTCATAACTTCTTTAGCACACTACTTCCCTGCTGCGAATCGCGGGTATTTTGCTATCTACACATATAAAAGGCAAAGCCCTGACAGACTCATCACTAATTCTCCCACTTTCCATATATGTGGGAAGCTGAACTTTTGCATGCTCATTCCTTGCAGTGTACTTATAACAGTTAGGTATGTTTCATGTCCTATTACAACACCCAAGGGGGGGAAACGGGTGTACCCCCTAAACTGTATATATAGATAGGGGAAACCTCTCCTTACTATTTCTGCTTCTTCCAGTTTTCCCATGCTCACCCTTTACACTGTACTTACAAACGTTAAGTATGTTTCATTTTAAATTGTGCCCCATAATGAACTTTTGAAAATAATGTCTTCTTTTTGGCGGTTCTCACCATTACACCATAAGGAAATTTAGGAACTGAGCTCTCCTTTTGGTGGTTTCATTCCTTATTTCCATTAAAAGAGGATTTATTTCACACACAAGGCCCGCCCCCAGTCCCCCTTCCTTTTTCCACATGGCCGCTGTCCACACACCTACCACGTGGTTGGCTCCCTGCCTAAATACATTAACGACATCCTGTGCTCAAGTGCCTCCTCACTCGCTTCCTTACTATCCTCAGCTGTTCGTGCTCACTGCTCCCTTCTTCTTTACTCCACCACTTCAAGCCTGTTATTGTTCGCCTTACTTCACGTCTGCCTGCTGGTGTGAAAGATGAATGTTCTCTTCGTTCCCTTGTACTAATTCATGTCTGAGAAGTAAGCTTTACGAAACTATACATTATGTAAAAGCATGCTTTTTATGAGCAAACAGAAAAATATTTGTCCAAAAGACTCAATGTCTTAGCATTCCACACATGAGTCTGCCTTATCACGTTTTCTCTTAGTTTAGATCTGAACGCCACAACAAAGGGGCCAAGAAATCAAGTTGCACAAGGGCCGTTGAAGGGGCTCAAGGATTGTGTATAATAAAAGTGTCGACTGTTGCATTTCATAATGATATTAAATCACGCATTCTAGGGGTATAAAAATTTGCCTCACCCAACAGACGGGTTCAGAAGAGCCCTGACGCTGTCATGTATATTGATTGTCTGCTTTTCTGAAACTCTTCTCACTGTGACGCTGCAAAATAAAGCTGCTATATAACCACACCTGCTGTCTTGTCTGAAGTCTTCGTCCACACTGGTGACTCCTGCCTTTTCGTTTACTCCAACGCTTTACTATGAAACTTACAACCACTAAAACTTTGTAATGGCTTTAGATCGAATCTCTGCACAAGAACCTCATTGAGGCAACTGTCTTCACTGAAACAGGCTCAGAGAAGACTGTATTTATTCCTCGCATCCCTCTCATACCCTCAGACCTCCCATTCTAATTCAAATGCCTCCAATTTCCAGTAAGGGTCTGCTTTGCTATGACAATAAATGAGTCGGCATTGACTTGACACAAGATTGCTTCTCACATGGCCAACTGTACGCTGCATGCTCAAGAGTAAGCTCAGCAGACATTTTACAGCCTGAGGACAGAACTGCAAGCGTTGTTTACAAAGAGATCCTTACATCCTAAAAATGTGTATTTCTCATACACAACATTTACAATCATACTCATCATTCTCAATACTAAAACAAGCCTACGACAATTACATTGACAATCATGTTACGTTATTTTTAAAATGTTACCTTTTTTTTCATAACTTCTTTAACACACTACTTCTCCGCTGCGAAGCGCAGGTATTTTGCTAGTAATATAATAAAGGAATATATGTGGAATAGATGAGGAGGGGCACAACTTCATAGTCTAGGTCATCAGTCCCATGCTGGTCACTGTGTGGAATTTACATGTTCTCACTGGTGTGGGTATTTATTCTCTGTCTTACAAATTTTTTCCTTCACAATTTAAAAAATGTTCTACTTACATTTACCGTTATCTCTAAATTTGTTTGTCATTAATGAGTATAGATCTCAAATCTTCCTCAAACGTGCACTGCATCAATACTCTAATAACTAGCCTCAATGTATGTAAAAAATCTAGACAGTGCGACATAAAAACCTCTAGATGAGCAAACAGACTATAGATTTTTTTTTTTTTTTTTTTTAATGTTATTAATTTTATTGTAATCATTCCATACAAATCAATCAATTTTTACAAAACATAGGATTGAAAACAAGTCGACCCCCACCCCTGAGAGAGAGAGCATGGCCAACGGGGTAAAACTTAAGGCTTTTAAACATACCTAAATTGATGAGTTTAATAGGGCAATAGAGATGAATGGAGAAAAAAAAGAAATGCGGAGATAATTGCTTCCTCTGTGCTTTAAGAGCTTATTCTAAAAAAAATTATTGATTAGATCCTGCCAGGTTTTGAAAAAATTCTGTACAGATCCTTTAACTGAGAATTTGATTTTTTCCTATTTCAAATAGTATAAAACATCAGTTTCCCAATGACTTAAAAGAGGAGAGTTAGGATTCTTCCAGTTTAGCAAAATAAGTCTGCATGCCAAAAGTGTAGTGAATGCAATCACAGTTTGTTTATCCTTCTCTACTTTAAACCCATCTGGAAGAACCCCAAACACAGATGTTAATGGGCTAGGAGGGATTGTGACACCAAGGCTGTCTGAAAGGCACTTATAAATTTTGTTCCAAAATAATGTTAATTTGGTTCAGGCCCAAAACATGTGACCCAGTGAGGCTGGGACTTGATTGCAGCGTTCGCAGGTTGGATCTTGCCCTGGAAACATTTTGGACAGTTTTAGGCGAGACAGATATGCTCGATATATAATTTTTGAGTTGAATAATTGTATGCTTTGCGCATATGGAGCTTGAGTGGTCTCTGCATTGCTACTTTCCAAACCTTTTCTGATATATTGATTAAGAGATCTATTTCCCATTGTCCTCTTGGATCTTTGAAAGGGAGGGACTGTAAAATAATTTTATATATTGCGAAGATGGTGTCTAAGTCCTTGAAATTGAGCAATATTTTTTCCAGCATGGACGAGGGTGCAAGATGAGGAAAATCGGGCAAGTTCTGTTTAAAAAGTTCCTAATTTGAAGATAGTGTAACAAATGTGTAGCTGGAAAGTTAAATTTGGAATGTAATTGTTCATAGGATGCAAAGATGTTGTCTATATAAAGATCTCTAAGCAATTGAATCCCAAATTTTTTCCAGATATTAAAAACTGCATATGTTTGCTAGGGTTGAAAGAGGTGGTACTCTTGCAGAGGTGCCACAGATAACAGCTTCTCCATCTTAAAATGTTTTCTACATTGGTTCAATATTCTGAGTGAGTGAAGCACAATTGGGTTATTAGTATATTGCCAATAACTTGCATTTATTGGGGCACAAAGCAGGGAATATAAAGAAGTACTGCAGACTATAGATTAAATAAAAAATTACTCACAAAACGGGGCTAGTACGAATAACTTTATTTCTATCTCGAATGCCCATAATGCTCCTACAATTCAGTTC
Organism: Polypterus bichir lapradei; assembly: GCA_026402145.1. NCBI lineage: Eukaryota > Metazoa > Chordata > Cladistia > Polypteriformes > Polypteridae > Polypterus > Polypterus bichir. The sequence goes on along the minus strand of JANRMT010062832.1, from coordinate 4,790,560 downwards.
TGCTCTTTCTAGACATTAAATATGCCCTTATTAAATGTTAGAGCATTAACCAACAAGACAGTTTCCATCAACGATCTAGTGATAGTGATAGGAAAATCGATTTTACTGCATTAAGTGAAATGTGCCTTAGCTCTGATGGAGCGGCTGTTTTAATCAAATCTGCGCCTCCAAATTACAGCTTTGCTCATGCGGTTCGCCCAGGTAAAAAAGGCAGCAGTTTAGCAAACATTTACTTGAGCTGGTTCAAATGTAAAGATGTCGGCTTTGGTACATTCAAGTCCTTCGAGTATCTTGCCATTGTTATTCATGGAGTTTCTCCATCTCTAGTATTGTCTGTGTATAGACCTAAATGCAATGCATCTTTCTCTGAGGAATTCTCAGACTTGGTGTCAATTATTATTACGAACTATGACACATTCCTAATAGTTGGCAACTTTAATTTTCATATCAATAATCAGTGTGACCCGAAAGTAAAAGAATTCATGAACCTCCTAGACTCTTTTGATTTGACCCAGCATTTTAGTCAGCCAACACACAAAGCAGGGCATACATTACATTTAGTATTTACTAAAGGATTAAAAGTTGATGTGAAACAGATCATTGATACTGGTTTATCAGACCATTTTCTCTTACTATTTGATATAGAAAAATTAATAGAAAAAATTAACAAGAAGCATATTGTTAAAACGGTTGTTTGATTCATCTGCAGCTTCAAAGTTTACAAACATTCTAAGCAATCAGTCAGTTTGTAGTTCTTACTACAATAGAAAGGATAATGCAAATAGTAAGGTGGAAAATTTTAATACTAAAGTGAAAGCTGCTGTGGACATAGTCGCTCCTGAAAAGACAGTTAAAAAATCCTCTAGCACTGTTACATCATGGAAGACCCAAAGAGTCTCTGATCTAAAGAGAACATGCTGGAGAGCTGAGCGTAAATGGAGAAGAACTAAACTGATTATCCACTATGAGATATTGAAGGTTAAAATAACAGAATACAACAACATAGTTCATCTTGAGAGGTGGTGCTATTTCTCTAGAATTATAAATAACAATGCTAGTAATCCCAGAGTCTTATTTTCTAAAATTGACTGTCTGCTAAACCCAGGTCACTCAATGGAATGCCTCCAAAAAACTTCCAGTGAGGATTTGCTATTTTTTTAATCACAAAATTAATGATATTAGAAATAATATAGTAAATTTCCCCAATACTGATTCTCTTAAACCCCAGTACTCCATTTTAAACAAATTAAATTCTTTCACCAGGATAGATTTACCTTATTTATATACATTTCTCAACTAAGACCCTCCACCTGCGTTCTTGACCTAATACCACAAGTTTTTTCAAAGAAGTATCCAGCATGCTAGTTAATAGTATCCAGCATGCTAGTTTAATAGTATTCTTGACATAGTAAACTCATCATTAGATACAGGGGTCTTCCCAGACTGTCTCAAGACTGTTGTAGTTAAACCCCTGCTCAAGAAAAATAATCTTGACTCCTCTGCTTTTGAAAATTTTAGACCTATTTCTGGCCTGCCTTTCTTAAGTAAAATCCTAGAAAAGGCAGTAATGATGCAGCTAAATGACTACCTCAATAAACATGCTATTTTTGATAAGTTTAAGTCGGGTTTCAGAACAAATCCCAGTACAGAAACTGCACTGGTTATGACTTGCAGGTAAATGCAGACAGGGGTCGTGTATCTGTTCTCATCCTCTTAGATCTGAGTGCTGTATTTGATACTATTGATCACAATATTCTTAGAAATCACCTTAGTCAATGGGTGGACCTCTCTGGCAGTGTCTTAAATTGGTTTGTGTCCTACCTGGCAGATAGAAAATTCTTTGTTAGTTGTGGTAATTATACTTCAAAGACACATGATATTCTATATGGTGTTCCACAAGGCTCTATCCTGGGTCCACTGATCTTTTCAACCTACATGCTTCCATTAGGGCAGATTATCTCAAGCATAACGTGAGCTACCACAGCTATGCTGATGACACACAACTGTATTTATCAAAAGCGCCTGATTACCCAGATTCTTTTGATTCACTGACACAACGTCTTACCTGTGTTTCTGAATGGATGAGTAGTAATTTTCTCAAACTAAATAAGGAGAAAACAGAAATTTTAGTGATTGGCAAAAATGGATATAATGAGGGTATTAGAAATAAACTTGATCCATTAGGATTAAAAGTCAAGACGGAGGTAAAGAATTTAGGGGTAATTATTGTCTCTGACCTGAATTTTAAATCACATATTAATCTGATTACTAGGACAGCATTTTTTCACTTAAGAAATACAGCAAAAGTTAGACCTCTTATAACTTTGCAAGATGCTGAGAAATTAGTTCATGCTTTTGTTTTCAGTCGACTAGATTACTGTACGCACTCCTCTTAGGACTACCCAAAAAAGACATCAATTGATTGCAACTAGTGCAGAATGCAGCTGCTAGAATCTTAACTAGGAAAAGAAAATCCGAGCACATCTCTCCAGTTTTGATGTCACTACATTTGTAACCCGTGCCATTTAGAATAGATTCGTAATGGTTTACAAAGCCTTAAATAATCTCACTCTATCCTATATTTCAGAATGCCTTTCACCTTACACTCCAAATCATAACCTTAGGTCTTCAAATTAGTGTCTGCTTAGAATTCCAAGAGCTAAACTTAAAAGAATTGGTGAGGCGGCCTCCTGCTGTTATGCATCTTAAATCTGGAATAGCTTACCAATAGAAATTTGTCAAGCTAATATGGTGGAGTATTTTAAAAGACTGCTAAAAACTCATTATTTTAACATGTCTTTCTCATAGCTTCATTTTAATTTAATCATGATATTCTGTATTTAGAGGGGGCTGGGTGGTCTCTTGGCCTGGAATCCCTGCAGATTTTTTTTTTCTCCAGCCGTCTAGAGTTTTTTTTTGTTTTTTCAGTCCTCCCTGGCCATTGGACCTTATTTTTATTCTATGTTAATTAGTATTGCTTAATTTTTTTTATATGTTGTCTTTTTTTCTCTTTCTTAAACCTGTAAAGCACTTTGAGCTACATCATGTATTTTTCATTTGTATGAAAATGTGCTATATAAATAAATATTGTTGTTGTTGTATAGATGGGCTGCAATTGACTAGTCTTACATTAATGTTTGCTTTCTGATTTAGATATACTGCTGCCAGGAATGTTCAGCTCCATCTGATTCAGGAAGATGGATACATAAATATTCATGTACAGTAGTTCAAGGACAAGGTCTAAGTCTTTATATTGTCACATGTACAGTTTACAGCAAAATTCATATTAGCAATTTTTTGTGTGTTATATCAGTGCCAGAACCTGGATGCCCTTCCACATTTGTGAGATATTGTGTGTGTTGCAAAATCAGTGATTCTTCCTGCTTCAGAGGTCTGGGAGCAAATTCCACTCCAAGGATCCTTTTGTTACAGGTGGTCCAGGTGCTCCAGCAACCAAACCAAAAAAAGCCTCACCAGATTGGTTAATTGGTGATTATGAACTAGCCCTGTATGACCCAATGTGAGCATGTGAGTAAATGTGCCCTGCAATGAACTGGTGGCCAGACCCGAGTTTCTTCAGCCTTTGTGATCAAAGCTGCCAGGATAGTGTCAAACTGAATTAAACAGGCTAGAACATGTATGTATTAAATGAAAAATGTATTAAAAGCATTGGATTGAACCTCTATGTCACCCCTTGACCCTTTATGTTTCATGCTTTTAATATTTCCCATTGAATTTCACAGTGGGTTTTCTAGTATTTATAAAAAGCAGACACCAAAGGTGTTAATTTTTTCAATTGTAACCTTAAAGCAGAAATCTGCATTACAAATATTAATGATAAGCTTAGAGTATGTGTTTTCATTTAAGGAAGAGGAATGATGATTTTTTATGGCTTCTCAGTTCACAGAACATACCATTAAAGCAATAATTTGCATGAATAAAATATTTAAATTGCAATAGACTCTAACTAGCTTATCTAAGAGAAACATAATGAGCTCTTTTCTGTACCAACAACCAAGATGAACATGCTGGGTAGAGATTGTTAATCACTATGTAAGGAAAGAGCATGTCTCTTGTGTTAGAATGAAAAAAGTTTAAAGCGCAGTTGTAATCACAGAGCAGCATTCATGAAATCACTGTACATTAACTATGTATTTTCCTGAATATCACAGCTTGGTGGTTCATTTAATGAGGTTTTGGGCCCTCTGGAGTGATCTGTAAATAAGCCATAGTATTTGATGTAATATTTTCCCCGAAGGAAAGCCACAGAAGTGAGCTTCCTATTGTTGCCTTGGAGAGCTCAGGTTATGCAAGATGGTATATAATCGACTTACACTGACACATTTTATATACAGGTAACTACTGCTGTTGTGTAGAATATATGCAATAGGCTAATATATGTTATTCTATCCTTTGCAAAATATGAATTGTTAGATTGGTGGCAGCAACCATGATGACAGATGTTTCCAAGAAAAGAATCTTCTCAAATGGGTCCTTTTATGAAAGGGAACTTCAGCCACCACTTGAATGGATTACAAATCACTGTTCATCTGGTTTCTTCTCAGCAAAATTTAAGGTGATCTCTGACTGTCTTCTGAATGTTTATTACCTGGCAAAATTTGAATCTAAATGACCAATGAGATGAGGGAGCATGATGCTATATTGTGTCCTTCATAATTATTATTTAAGGACATCCATTTTACAGAGAATTTAGAATTATTTATTTTTATTTTATATAATTTTATTATATTTATTTTATACGATTCCCCCTTTTGTACTATAATACTAATTGATTTTGGTTTGGGCTTGTTATAAAAGAGTGGTTATTATTATTAATTTTATTTATTTAGCAGATGCCTTTATTCAAGGGAAATCACAAAGGACATTGCACATACATACATACAAAAATAAATAGAAGATGTAAACATGAAAAGCCACAGAAAACAAAGTTTACAAAATGAGCAAGAGGGAGCAGCCCTGCTACCATTACATAACCAATCCTGTATATTGACTAAGACAAAAATTAGTATCCTAAAATGTTTGTCAGTACAACAGCATAAAACTAATGCATTTTCAAAATACAGCCAAACTTGACTAAATTGGGTGCAGTTTGAATAGCCAAAGGAAGATAATTTCACAGCTTTGGATAAAGAAAAGCATTGTCCTGTCTTGGCACGTCCAGCTAGAGGAGGTTCAGTCAGCAGATGGGAGAGGGAGAACAGATAGTTTGTGAAAGGACATATGGAGAGACCAAATACTGGAGATATTGAGGAGCAGAATCATTTGGAGGACCGTAGGTGAAGATAAGTTCCTCTCTACTACCCAAAACAGAATGCATTTGCCACATTTGTATTTATTAGACACACAATATGTTACCTGTTCTGCTGCTTGCAAGATTTTATGCAGATAACAGTGGAGAATAGGACTGTCTTTTGTGTGTGTGTGTGTTTTCCAGAGGTGGGTAGAGTAGTCAAAAATTGTACTCAAATAAGAGTAGCGTTACTTCAAAATAATATTACTCAAGTAGAAGTAAAAAGTAGTCATCCAAAAAATGACTCAAGTAAGAGTAAAAAAGTATTTGGTGAAAAGACTACTCAAGTACTGAGTACCTGTTTGATCATAATAAATGATTTATTTTTTTAGAAAACTAATAAGACAGACAAAAATATAAAATAATGTGCAAATTCTGCTATTTCCAAATAACAAAATAAAAAATGAGTAAAGATAAATAACATCTTTACAAAATAAAGATGCACAAATAACACAAAGTTCCAAATCTCAGTTTTTCACAACAAAGCTTTTGAAGCCAATACCTACAGTAGGTAACATGTATGTTGAACAGTGCAAACTACTTACAGTGACAAGATATACTGTACACTGATAGTACAATACTGCATATTCACTTGCCCTCCAAATAGCACAGATGATAGAAAATAACATTAAACCAAGGCAGCTTCTGCACGTACAAGACGTCTCACTTTACCTTGACTGTCTGTGCATGTTTGGTTAAAACTTGCTTGTTCTTCATTCAGTGAAGTGATGTTTAAGCTTCAGCAGGAGTTGGCTCTCAAGGTTCCTGCAGTGAAGCTGTGACCGTTTAGCAGTGATCAGGAGCCCTGTATGACTAAAAAGTCTCTCACAGTCTGCAGACGCAGGAAGTTTGTGTGTGGTCATGTGACTGCATGGCTACGTCTGATTAGTGAAACGGAGTCATGTGATTATTGTTGCTACATCTGATTGGTGAAACAGTCATTCAGTAGCTCCACTAGCAACTTCTCTCCAACTAAAATACAACGTATATAAACGTGTAAATGAAAAAAAGTAACGAGTCGAGTGTTGCCCAATGTAGCGGAGTAAGAGTAGCGTTTCTTCTTCACAAATGTACTCAAGTAAAAGTAAAAAGTATGATGCAGTAAAACTACCCATAGAAGTAAATTTTTTTTAAAAAGTTAATGTAACGGAGTAAATAGAACTCGTTACTACCCAGCTGTGGTGTTTTTTTTATTTGAGTTATAAAACTGACAATAGGCATGGTTATATAAGTTGTGAAAGGATGGAACCTTTTTCTAACAAACCTAACTCAAACAGCATTTACTTATTAATTTGTGACATTGCTAGCAATGGAACCTAAATGAAACCATAGGATGGATGGCACTGAAGGATCACTTAAAGGCAAGAATTCTGAGACTACTAAGCATTCCACTAGTTCAAAATAAGCACAGTTAATATATTTTTTTTTAAGAAACTCAAGTGAGCTGCCTCCGATTGTGGTCTGTGAACTCTGTATTTCAGCTATCCCTTCCCTATCTGTTGATGTCACAATGCTGCTGTCTTCCTGGGTGAATAGACCAATATCAGTCTGACAACAAATATAACAGAAAAAAATGAAAAATCCTGGCAAAGTGTCTTTTGATCAAAAAGAAGACAGTCTCACACACACTGAGTTCTCAATCAACATATCAGCAAACAATTGGACTAAGGTTGAGGACTTGAGTCCCTGGTGAAAGCACACAGAAAGACAGATAAACTTGTAAACTCCAAAAAGCATATATCCTATTCCAAAAGAGAACCTTAGGTTCAACCATATAAAGAGACAAACTTTTAAAAATTAAGACTGTCTCTAGATCATACATTAACCTCCTTGGCATTAAACCTGAGTGTGACTGAGGCTCGGAATTCTATGTAAATACACTTAAGCCCGAGTTAGACTCAGGGTAATGTATAAAGGTCTGCTTTACAGTGTTAAGCCCGATTAAGTCTTCTGCTGCCATCTAGTGGATGAAATAACATCATGCTGCAAGAAATGATGAATATTTCTATGCATTCTCCTATTTCATGGTAACCTATATTCATGAGTGAAGCAGATCCCTCCACCAAAAAAATAATGGCAAACAAAAAGACCGTAAAGCCAGTTTTAGAACAATCTGAAACTGAACCATTGCTGAAATTGTGCAGTAGTGATGTTGATGTGAATTTCTTCTCACAAGTTCTCATGGATGGTAAAACTGACACCAGTTTGGTAGATTCCAACCTGCCAATGGTCTAAAGATGTCTGTTTATCATGATTACCTGGACTATTTATGATTTATCAATGGATAGTCTGGTGGAGAAAAGAGTTGTTGAAATGAACTGCTTGTGATGGTGAAGGTCGACTCCTTGCTTCCATCAGTACCGTAACCGAGCATGGTAGATGAGGACAAACCACACTTGGAGCAAGGGGATGCTGTAAAAGTGAATCAGTGCTTCTATTAAAAATCAAGTCCAAAGCAACAGTTCAAAATATACAGTGCTCCCATATCCACAATAAATAAATAATCCACAAAAATGTGTATCCATGGAGGTTAAAATCATAATAAATAAATCCATTAAAAACAAGGTTAAAATCAGCTGGCGGGAAACTGTCTTTACTAAAAAGCCCGGTGCTTTCTTTCTCACTGGCGGCTCCTCTGCTTATCCGATGCAGGCCTTGAAGCAGAGGAGTCGCCCTAACAGCAGATGCAGCTGACCTTCCTCATGTCCGGGTCCCTGCCCACTCATGGCTAAGGATAGGATCCCTCTCCAGACCCAACTGCCAAGGCGCTCACACTGGGGCTCCACTCCCAAGCCTCCTCAACTCCCACTGCCTTCCCAGTCTTCCGCACCAAGCCATCAAACTCCCGGTCACTCCTGCTCCACATTCGACTGAGCTGGAGTGACCCATTCCAACCACCCCCCGAGTGTCGGTCATACACTCCTCTTCGGGACTCACTTCTCAGTTGCCTGCTTTCTCTCCTTCGAGCCTACTCTCCTCAGCTCGTTCGCTCCCGCACCAACTCCTTCCGCATCCTGCCTTCTTTCTTTCTTCCTCCTTTTAACCTCCTTCTTTTCTTTTTCGATTCTTCTCTCTCTTACACTCGCGCTTACCCTTTTAAAATGGGGATGTGGTACAGCTGTGTCAATCAGCAGGTCCTGGCGCCAATTAGGGTCACAGACGATCCTACACCTGTGCACTTAGCCACGCTACCACACCCTCCCACACAAAGATGCAAATGCATCGATTATTTAAAATGCCAAACCGCCGTGGACCTCATTTTATCACACCGCTATGCAGAACAATGTTGGTAAAATCACAGTAAACTATTTGCTTGTCACAGTCAGCCTGTTGCTGCTGACAATAGGTGGATGTTTTTCAGTCTCATGATACCACGGGGTATAGTGGGTAAACCAGTTCAGAGAGGTACTGGTCCACAAACTTGTTGTTGCAGACACCCATTTACAGTGAAGTTATGAGCGAATATTGTTTTTCACTCATTATGAAATACCCACATTTTGCTGATAACAATGACTATGATGAAAACCAATCTCCAAGCACTGAAGCTATACAAACTGTGGAATTTGTTTCAGGCAATTATCAAAAATATGCAGAGGGTGTATGTTCCCAATTGCAGCATGACTATTGACAAAAGTCTCAAGTGTTACAAGGCAAGGCTGCCATGGATACAGCACATCCCATCTAAACGGGCACAATTCAGCATCAAGTTCTACAGGCAATGTGAAGCCAGCACTGGGTACATCTGGAAATCAATACTTTACACCAGTATATGGACTAAGTGGGATGGCAAGTCCCAGTCAATATGATTGTGTGGGTCAGGCAGTGACATTCTATGCTGTCATGTGCAAGCAAGAGAAAAAATACTTTTGAAACCTGCTCATACAGTGGCTATGTGCATTGGCTAATGTTTCAAAACATCACAAAAGGTATGTATACTAAATCTGCCTCAGTACAGTAATGGACACTAGACATAACTTTCCTGATGTGATTATGTTTTCGTTTTGGTATTTACATGTTTCTGTTACATTTGTTGAAAAAAAAAATCAATGCTTTTGTCTTGTTTTTCCAGAGGCACACATAAAGCTAAGGAATTTAAATAAAATAGAGTGTAGCTGCATCCATCCCAGGTTCTCAAAATCAAACAGCTCCTGAGTTGGCAAGGTAGGATCCAGCATGAGTCAAATGCATAACAAAAGAAATTCCTCAATCCAATAAATCTTGTTTTAAAAAGATTTAGTGAAAATTCAAAGCAAAACAGTTGACGCAAAAATAGAGAAAAAAGTTAAAGACAAAAAAGGAAAAAATGTTTCTTCTACAAACTTAACTTTTTCTTGTTAAACTTCAATTACTTTCTATACTTAAAGGTTGTGTTATTTCTCTGTGGCAAACGTACATATGCTTTACTTAATACATTCAGTATTTTCTACACATACGGCAGTCTATATCATCAATGCGTTCAATATGATACGGTTTGAAAACTGTTTGCCCTCCATGCCTTACCAACTGCAAGGCAGATCATAAACTGGGACTAATCTGTAAGAAGTAATTAGAATATCCCATTTATATTTAGCTTGTGGGGGATACATTAGAATCTCCCATAAACTATGCATTAATATAGGCAAACATTTTAACTATCATAACTAAGAAAATCCATCCATCCATCCATTATCCAACCCGCTCCATCCTAACTACAGGGTCACGGGGGTCTGCTGGAGCCAATCCCAGCCAACACAGCGCAAGGCAGGAAACAACTAAGAAAATACTTCTATCAATTTACCATAACCTTACTAACTAACACATGGCTCTTTATATAGAGATTAATTGATTATGGATCAGAAATTACAGCAGAATAGCATTGATATTTGAGTTTTCCAATCACTAATTTAAATATTCCATCTACAGAGAATATAGTAATGGACCAGCTTCCATTGTGATGTTGAGCATAGTGTATTGTAGTGGTCAAAAATCCATAAAATAGCACAGATTTCTCCTAAATGCATAAGAAATTAACACAGCAATATGTGTTTTTACAAAAGCCCTTAAAATAGTCAAAATGCATTATTTTCATTAAAAAATGTTTTGCATTTGAATGCATGAGGTCACCTCTACCTTTCCTCTTCTGAGAGTCAGAAATTGGAGTGCTCTGAAAAAAAGAGATAATCCTATGCACTTCTTATTTCAGCCGATATTTACAGCATAAATGAGAGGTGACTGTTGTTACTTGTGTCTGTCACAAATCTGAAATATTTTGGAAAATAAAAAAATCTGGAAATTACAAGCAGTTATTAAAAGAAGGACAGATAGCACTCCTAAGCAGTCATAATTGCTTCACTGATGTATTGTGAGAGAGAGACAAGGTCAGGACAGATGTCAACAACTAATGCGAAGCAGAGCTGATTTAAGCTGGCACAATTTAAAGCAACTGAACAAGTCTTCAATTTAAGAAATAATCAGCAGAAATATTATACTGAAATAAAGGTGGGTGTTAATCAGCTTATAATGAAGTGGTAAGAGGGATGGCACTGTATTGATCTGGGGAATATTAAATCATTATAGCGGAGACCATGTGATGAAAATGCGTTACATTATAATCTTGATTAAGAACCTTTGGAGTACAGAAGTACAAAAGACACAGAAATCATTTAAAATAAGTCCGTGGTGAATGTCTGTTCTTTCTAATGAAGCCCAAGTCAAATTACAAAGAGAAAAAGGTAATAAAAATGCAAGATTATAGTCATAATCATTTTTAATATGGAGAAGTAAAATGTAATGAAAGAAATTAGGAATTCCTTAAGATTGATAACAAACAAGCATTTTTAAATGTACCACAAGGTCTCCACATAATTTCTCCATCCTGATTGGATCTTTGCTTAGATTCAGGTTTAAACTATTGACTTACTCCAGCTCTATATGACAATGGTGCTTCATTAGGTCAGGAGTTGGTATTATTCAATTATACTTGTTTTCATTTATTAGACTTCAGTGTAGTAGCCCAGAACATGGCATGGCCCTAGCAAAATAGCAAATAGCAAAATAGCTATTTGCAGGCTATCATTGAGCAATGCATTAAACTGTCTGCTTATTTTCTGAAAATTGTTATTTATTTCACTGATTGGAGAAGCCATAGTCACATTCCACTCTTTACAAGCACATTTTAATCACCCTGGTTCCAGTTTCTTTTTCTACCTGCAACTCTGATCCGTGCTCAGGACATGTGGGGTTTCCCCCTATCAAATCACTCATTGTACTCTTTGTTTTGTTCTTTCTCTCCCAAGAAAAACCCTGCCTCTACCCTCTACTCTTTATTTTGCAAAGCATCCTATAGACCTCTGCCCTTGATTGTACTTTAGTCCAGAGACCTTTCTCCTCTCCCTTTACCCCTTTCATGGCAAATCAGTCTGTCAAATGTAAGGTTTTGTTCTAGACACCCAAACTACCAGCACAGCCAGTTCAGAATTCTACACAGACTCTTTCCTACTGCCCGTAAGTGGCTTTTGATGGGCTCACTGCTCTCAATTATGTTCCCTTTCTTTACCTGGCACTTTCCTCTTTCCTGTTCTGGGAATGTCCCCCTGTCTTTTCCTTTTGCACACACACATCACCTACTGTCTTCCTTTCTTTCCTGCAGTACCTCAAAGCTTTCTTCATTGAGACCTATCTAGGCTTCCACTCAAACTCTGTGATTGCAAGTTATTCCATCTGGGTACCCTGGCAGCCAAACTGATTATGGCCTCCAGCTGGAAGACACCTGAATGTGTCACTGTCAACAACTGGCAGTCTTCCTTCTACAACTTAATACATCTGGAATTGTCTGCAGCACATATTAATAGTGTTTCCAGTAATGTAATTGAATCCTGGTCTGTTTTGGATCAATTCTGTAAATTTCAGCTTGTAACTAATTGATTTTTTTTATCTCTTGGCTCAGGCTGGGTGGGAGGGAGTGGGTTGGGTAACTTGATGTGTTTTGTTTGTTTATTGATTAATCCTGTCAATTTTTCTTTACTTAATAAAACTTTAATCACAAAAAAAGAAGCCACAGCTAATCCTCTTAGCACTGAGTGCATGGCACGAAACAAAAACTCTGGAGCAGTTGGCAGTCAGTCACAAGCTACATTCCAACACTAATTTATAGCTTCCAATCAACCTAACGTAACATTTCAGATGTGACTTGAAAAAGGAATATAAAAAAAAATCCCTTGAAGGCACTGATAGAACATATACATTCAAAAATCACTCTGGGGAAAGGAAGAATCTTTTCAAGGTAAGATCTGTGTTTGACTAGTAATAGTTGCTGATCATAACACCAAAGAGTGTTGATGTGTTGCATGTTGGTCAGACGTGCAAGTAAGATTTTCACTGTACACTGTTCGCATGATAATAAGCTTCATTTGTCCAGGATGACACCTGTCTTATGGAGGTGCCTCTTAAAGAAGCCAGGATACCCACTGTATCCCCGCTGTTAGGAGTTCATTGGGCTTCTTTCAACAACAGTAAAGCCACTCCTTGTTTATGGAGGCCATTTGTCTGTTCGCTGCCTCAGTAGATAGATAGAGATAGGTAGAGCATCTTTACACCAGATAAGATCTACAGTACCTTCATCTAGTCTTGCTCAGTCCCTGCACTGTACTGCTGTAGCTGGTAGTGCCGTCACCAGTACTTTTTATTTTTTGTTTTGCAGTGTGTGAAATAACAGCAGAAGGGCTTTGTGTCACTTTTAAAACTTAAAGCTAGTGGGACTCATGTCTTGAGTCACCCTTCGTTATTCATATTTTATCACGGCACTTGCTTGAGTTGTTTTGTTTGCCTATATTTTATTTATTTACATACCTGATTGAACTGGACAAGAATCTTATACACATGTCATAATGTGAAATGATACATCTTTACAAAGTGGCTGAATTAAAAAAAAAAAATTATTTGCCACATGGCAACAGTGCAGTTTACAAATACTGTAATTGCCAATTAGGGGTAACCTCAAAAAATGTAATTATCAGCAAATTAAATGTTAGTATACTGTAGGCTGTTCAAGCAATAAAAAGTCTTTGTCACTGTTTATTATATTACAAGTACAAAAAGTGAAAATATTCCTTGTGTGAAGAATAGTAACTACCTGGGAGTGCAGCTGGATGATAAATTGGACTACCGATGCCCTGTGTAAGAAAGGACAGAGCCGACTATACTTGCTTAGAAGACTGGCGTCTTTCAACATCTGCAGTAAGATGCTGCAGATGTTCTATCAGACGGTTGTGGCAAGTGCCCTCTTCTACGTGGTGGTGTGCTGGGGAGGCAGCATAAAGAAGAAGGATGCCTCACGCCTGGACAAACTGGTGAAGGTAGGCTCTATTGTAGGCACGGAGCTGGACAGTTTGACATCTGTGGCAGAGCGACGTGCGCTCAGCAGGCTCCTATCAATTATGGAGAATCCACTGCATCCACTAAACAGTATCACCTCCAGACAGAGGAGCAGCTTCAGCGACAGACTGCTGTCACTGTCCTGCTCCACTGACAGACTGAGGAGATCATTCTTCCCCCACACGATGCGACTCTTCAGTTCCACCCGGGGGGGGTAAACGTTAATATTATTCAAAGTTATTGTCTGTTTTACCTGCATTTTATTACTCTTTAATTTAATATTGTTTTTGTATCAGTATGCTGCTGCTGGAGTATGTGAATTTCCCCTTGGGATGAATAAAGTATCTATCTATCTATCTATCTATCTATTGTCAAGGGATGCCAGGGGCGACGACCTGGCCGGGACTCCTTGAGCGACCGGAAGAGGGCATGCGCCCACCTTGGATCACGTGGGGGCCGCCACCCTGGTTGCTTTAGGGGCCAAGGGTTGAGGGCTTGGAAGCCCAACCCTGTAGGGGCCCGTGGTCATCGCCAGGGGGCGCCCCAATGCCTTGGGAACCCTGGACCTCAGCACTTCAGCCACACCAGGAAGTGCTGGGGGGAAGAGAAGCAGGGACACCCGGAATGCTTCCGGGAGTACAGCCGTTACTTCCGCCACATGGAGGCATGTCGACGGGTGATTGCCAGGGAGCACCTGGAGCATATCTGGGTGAAGATAAAAGGGGCCGCCTCCCTTCATTCAAGGCTGGAGTCGGGTGAGGAGAGGACAAGGCATGAGAAACAAGAGCGGAGGCGGCCCGAAGAGAGGCATAGTGTGTGGCCAGGACTTTGGGGGTTTGTGTGCATTATTAACTTGTAAATATTTCTAAATAAACGTGTGGTGGTGGAACAACAACATGTCTGCCTGTCTGTGCCCGGGTTACGTTCACATCTGGCGTAGTCGGCAGGATGCTCCGTCTGGTACCAGACGGGGACCTGTTCCTCAAAATCTTGTTGTGGATGGCGGACCCCACCCACGTGCTGCGGGAGCGGCGTGCACACAGCCCCACTGGGGAAAAGTACCCCACGGACCGCCATGGGTCTGCAGGAGAGCCGTTTCCCCTTGAGGCGGATTGACGGCGTGTGGAGCAGGACTGCAGCAGGCTCCTGCGGGCGCACCGTTGCTGGAGGTGCCCGGAACGGCATCATGTCTAGGGAGGCCACGCCGAGGACGTTTCCTCTGTTAGACGGGACCCGGGAGGTGAGTTCCCTGCCTTTTGGCAGCCGGCCCTGGGGGACCGGGCGTGTGTTCTATCTTGTAGGCAGGGACAGCCCGGATCCGCGTCAGTGGCGGACGCATGCTGGTCAGCGGGGCTTCGACAGCATGGCAGTGCCTGCGGGAGCTGGTGAAAAGGAGCCACTGCAGCATGAGAGACAGCGAGGCTGTCAGCGAGCACGTCGCTGCCGCAGGAGGGGAGCCAAAATGGCCACGGACCAGAAGTCCCTCCCCGTGACAGGCACGCGATTGAATGGTGTGTCTTGCATGCCCGCCGATGACTGGAGAGAGGCGGGACAAAGGAATGTCCATCACGTGCCGGGGGGAGACCCGATTGGGCCGGAGGAAGAGGCCCACAGGAAGTCGCAGGCGTCTGGGGCTGACGGGCAGGTGAGCTCCGCGTCGGTTAACTTCCTGTCTTTGCCGGCTGCTCTATCGGAGCTGGAGGCGTGCCTTCAGCCTGCGGAGCAGCATTTGTCACAGGTGCTACGTGCCCTCCGGGTGGACTTGCGGTTACTGGAGATGAAGGCAGTCGCATCAATCGAAGAGCTGCTGATGGCGATTAGACAGTGAGACGCTGGATTCTTCAGTCGGAGGTGTACGGCTGGGAAGGTGAGTACAGCCGTCCCCGTACAGCATAAAGGAGGGTCTGACGAAATTGGCTGTGACACCAACGATCAGCATCGAGTAAGCAGACCTCCGACAGTGGATGTGGCGCAGGGGGCTGTGCGCACGATGAGGGGAGAGACAGCGAGAGGGCTGGCAGGACACGGGCTGTTGAGTGCCCCAGGCCCTAGCGCCCTCCGCCCCGAGTCGGCGGCAGTCTCGCGCCGCTCTACAGGGACGCAGACGGGAAGGAGTCTCTTTTTATGCAATAAGGAGACTCAGACTGTCAGGGCGTCCCAGAGTGACAGGAGGAATCGAAGGGTGAATGCCGGTTCCTCCGATAGGAAGGGATGTGGTGCTGGGTGCACACGTCCGAGTACTGGCTGCCCTCTGCGGGGGCAGAGGGAACCCATGAGGTCAGCGGAGAGGAAAGGACTGCAGGCGATCCCGTCTGTTTCACCGACAGGAGGGACATGGAACCCACGGAGTGGGTGCCGAACAGGCAAGTGCCGGGGTACCGGTCAGCGGGGGGAGCGCTGCCACTGCGCAAAACAGAGGGACACCAGGGAAGGGTGTCCAGGCAGCAGCTCTGCCCCCTTGTTTCTATTCATTTCAGGACCGGACCCTGGACAAGCAGTAGGACCCGCTTCGTTGGGAACCTGCCCTCAGAAGACGAGCCGTCTGCTAGAAGGACTCTCCGCTGGCGAGGGGGTGCCGCCACGGCTGGTGGAGGCTAGGAGGATGCTCCAACAAAAGGGGCACGGCGTCCTCGGAGAGGGTGCCGAAGGAGCAGGCCCCGGGGTGCTGAGTTGGACCCCAGTGGTTCAGGAGTAGGACCCGCTTCAGGGGTAAACTGCCCTCGTGGGACGTGCCGCTCCTCCCGGTCTTCGCTGGCTGTGGGGCACTGTCAGGAAAGCCAGGGGCGACGACCTGGCCGGGACTCCTTGAGGGACCGGAAGAGGGCGTGCGCCCACCTTGGATCACGTGGGGGCCGCCACCCTGGTTGCTTTGGGGGCCACGGGTTGAGGGCTTGGAAGCCCAACCCTGTAGGGGCCCGTGGTCATCGCCAGGGGGCACCCCAATGCCTTGGGAACCCTGGACCTCAGCACTTCAGCCACACCAGGAAGTGCTGGGGGGAAGAGAAGCAGGGATACCCGGAATGCTTCCAGGAGTACAGCCAGCACTTCCGCCACACGGGGGCGTGTCGACGGGTGATTGCCGGGGAGCACCTGGAGCATATCCGGGTGAAGATAAAAGGGGCCGCCTCCCTTCATTCGAGGCTGGAGTTGGGTGAGGAGAGGACAAGGCAGGAGAAACGAGAGAGGAGGCGGCCCGAAGAGAAGCATAGTGTGTGGCCAGGACTTTGGGGGTTTGTGTGCACTATTAACTTGTAAATATTTGTAAATAAACGTGTGGTGGTGGAACAACAACATGTCTGCCTGTCTTTGCCCGGGTTACGTTCACACTATCTATCTATCTATCTAGTTGAGTTCTATTGTGGCTATCTGATATTTGGGAGTATGGCAGCTTAATACGGCATAAAGACAAATTTGGGGTTTTTAATGCTCGTCTCTGAACTCTTTCATTATTCTCTATACAGCTTCTATATACATTTAATACAGTATGTAACCTTGCCACTAACAGATGGATAGCATTTTACTGAACACCAGAAAAATAAAGTATCAAGCAGTATGATAGTCCAGGTTGTCACTATAGTTCTTGGTTGCTTCCAGAGGTCACATGAACCACTGATAATGTACCCGAGGATGAGTGAGGCAAATAAGGACACAAACAGTCTCTTGTTTTTATTTTACTAATATTGTTTAATTTTATTGTAAGGTGACCTTGAGTGCTAAGAAAGGTGCCTATTAAATAAAATGTATTATTATTATTATTAATAAGATGTTGATTTTATTAAAACCAAACAATAATGTGTCCAAAAGTGGAGTGCTTCATTTCTTCAATAAATAAATAATCCATAAAATGTGCCAAGTGGGGGATAAAATATTTAATAAATAAATCCATTAAAAACAAGGACAAAATCAGAGGCAAACATTTCCTCTTTAAAAAACTATGAACGTCAGTGCTTCTCTCTAAAAATGCCATCTCCTGGGTTTACCCTTTCCCAGATTCATCAGCACAAGGAGACATCCAACAACAGGTGCAGATGACCACTAAGTCCAACTCGGCTCCCTGTTGCCAGTCGTTTGGCAATTGCAGGGTGCTGTGCCACTCCCTCCAAGCTTCAGTCTGTCAGGCTTCCATGTATGCCTCCCAGAAGAAGCCCCTCTGCCCCTATTTGAGTGTCTGGCCATATGCTCCTCGCCCAGGGCTCATTTTCCAGTCTGCTTGCTTCCCTTCTCATATCATACCAGCCTCCATCTTATTCCTGCCCTTCTTTCCTTTCCTTTCCTTAAACTCTCCATTTCTCCAAAGAATGCAGGATTGGCCTCCCCAATATCTGCCTTGAAAGCTGCTCAGCCCCACACAAAAACTTGAGCATTGTATATATTTATTTTTAATGGACATGCCATAAACCCGCCATATCACAAGCAGTAAAAAAAACAAAAACTACATAAGTGTCACGTTATATAATTTTCTAACCCTCTTAATCCAGACCTGAGTCGTGGGGCCTGCTGGAGCCTATCTGAGCTAGCAAGGAGCAAGGCAGGAACAAATCCTGGACAGGACAGCAGTCCATTGAAGGGAGAGCATATGCACACACTAAACACTTGGGCCAATTTAGCATCGCCAATTTACATAACATGTTTGTCTTTGGACAGCGGGAGGAAAGCAGAGCGCCCAGAGGAAACCCACCTAGACACATGCAAACTTCATTGCGGGAGTCTCCTTACAGTGTGGCAGCAGCAGCATTACCATTGTGCCATCATACTGCTCATTTACATAAGTGTAATACCCAGAATTATACATCCAATATAGTAGACATTGTACATTATCATGGATGTGAGATAAAAATGGCCTCCAGTACAGCCTATAATTACACTGTTGTGGAAAGACCAAATTACTAAGTGCTTCAGGGCAATATGTCATGAAATAGACGATCAGTATTCATTTTGCCCAGCAAGTCCAGAGTTGGCCGAGTAATGCAGTTAAATTTACGTAAATATCTGACATCCCCTGAGCTGGTGTAATTCCCTCAGAAGAATACAGTGTAGAATTGTACACTGCTCTCAACAAACTGTCTGACACGTATCTAGGAAGTGTCTTCAAGGCTCTACCAAGGTAAGAACAGAGAAGCCAAGGTGTATGGTTATGTGGTTATTGACTTTTTCTCCCTATTTATCCATACAATGGAGGAAGAATCACAAAAGGATCTCCGACATCACTCCCTTTAAAGCCTCCCTCATAAGTCCCGAACTTCCTCCTCACCAGGTATATAAGAAGACAGAAGTCAGCGTTCATTGTCAGATGCACAGCTGTAGGAGATGGAAGTCATTCTATGGAACCGCTTATTCTTTGAGTGGAATGTGATGATGCTTATTATTTTTGTTATTTTGCTATAATTTAATTTTGGACATTAAACGGGGTTACGAAGAAGGTCCCCAAACCTTCAATTTCATTTTAATGTAATTTTGTCTTTTTATAATTGATAAAGTATCCCCTGTTGCTTGAAGAACAGAATAAAGATCCTGAGCTTCCACAAAAAAGAAAAGCCATCCCTGAAAGCTTTTGTACAGCATGTGAGTAGTGTAGACTCAGTCCAGTCCGAGCCTCAGATGAACCTCCATGCATAAATAGGACTGCAAACACTTCCACCACCTATCTCATTATGGGTCTCCTTGTAATGCTAGATATTTACCCAATATGTATCTTTTCCTGTTAATGTTCAATTCCAGTCGATTCCCTGTGTATCACACAAGTTGAGAATAATTCTGAGATTTCCTGTAGATGACATACCCTGGAGTTGTACTTAAAATCTGTGCTGTAGAAGATGAATGGGAGACAGGACAATTGTAGCTATTTCCAGAATATTTTGTCCACAAGCAAGCGCAATGTACTTGTAGTTTTCCCAAAATTACCAAAGTTCAGCAGCTGTAGTTTGCAAAATGGGATTCGGCGATTGCTTGACGTATTGAAATAATTTCACAGACAAAAATCTTCATTTTAAAAAGCCTTAGTAAAAATTCAAAGTAAAACAGTTCACATAAAAAAGAGAAAATTGATATAGCAAACAATAAAAATTCTTGTTTAAGAAAAGTTCTGTTTAAAGCTTATAAATCTTGTTTCATTTCTTTAAGTTTGCTTATATAGTTGAACCATGGGACCTATTCTAAACAACAACTGACTCAATTAACACACTGTATCTTAGTTATAGCCAGAACATTCTATCTATTATTAATTTACAGGGGGTAAAAGGCTATACCATTGCCTATGACTATGAAAGAAAAGTATGTTATATTCAGATTAAGCAAGCACTAGTATGAGTTTAACTTAAAGCATTAACTTTCTAAGATTGGCTGTTACAGTACTAATTACGCCTGAAATAATACTTTTTGCTGCTTTTCTAAAAATTAAAACGTACTCAGCAACTCTGCTGTAAGAGAAACAAATAAATTGCATATTGAAATCAATCAACAAATAGTTTTACACATTACACTTTAGCCTTAAATCCAGATCTATTGAGGACCTAAATGAATGATTTACAGTAACACATTTTTCTAAAAAAATCACATAAATTGATAAATTTTTTCTTTTTTTTTTTTTTTTATTTTTTTAATTTTATTAATTTTATTGTAATCATTCCATACAAATAGATTAATTTTTACAAAAAATAGGATTGAAAACAAGTCGCCCCTCACCCCAAGAGAGAGAGCATGGCCAATGGAGTAAAACTTAAGGCTTGTAAACATACCTAAATTGATGAGTTTAATAGGGCAATAGAGATGAATGGAGAAGAAAAACAAATGTGGAGATAATTGCTTCCTCATGCATTAAGAGCTTATTCTAAAATATTATTGATTAGATACTGCCTGATTTTGAAAAAATTCTGTACAGATCCTCTAACTGAATATTTGATTTTTTCCAATTTCAAATAGTATAAAACATTGGTTTCCCACTGACGTAAAAGAGGAGAATTAGGATTCTGCCAGTTTAGCAAAATAAGTCTGCGTGCCAAAAGTGTAGTGAATGCAATCACAGTTTGTTTGTCCTTCTCCACTTTAAGCACATCTGGAAGAACACCAAACGCAGCTGTTAATGGGTTAGGAGGAATTGTGACACCAAGGCTGTCTGAAAGACACTTAAAAATTTTGGTCCAAAATGATGTTAATTTGGTGCAGTCCCAAAACATGTGACTCAGTGAGGCTGGGACTTGATTGTAGCGTTTGCAGGTTGGATCTTGCCCTGGAAACATTTTGGACTGTTTTAGGCAAGACAGATGTGCTCAATATATAATTTTAAATTGAATAATTGTATGTTTTGCGCATATGGAGCTCGAGTGAAGTCTCTGCATTGCTATTTTCCACTCCTTTTCTGATATATTGATTAAGAAATCTTTTTCCCATTGTCCTCTTGGATCTTTAAAAGGGAGGGACTGCAAAACAATTTTATATACTGCAGAGATGGTGTCTAAGTCTTTGAAATTAAGCAATAATTTTTCCAGCATGGAGGAGGGTGCAAGATGAGGAAAATCGGGCAGGTTCTGTTTAACAAAGTTCCTAATTTGAAGATAGTGAAACAAATGTGTAGCTGGAAAGTTAAATTTGGAATGTAATTGTTCATAGGGTGCAAAGATGTTGTCTATATAAAGATCTCTAAGCAATTTAATCCCAAATCTTTTCCAGATATTAAAAACTGCATATGTTTGCGAGGGTTGAAAAAGGTGGTTCTCATGCAGAGGTGCTACAGATAAAAGATTCTCCATCTTGAAATGGTTTCTACTTTGGTTCAATATTCTGAGTGAGTGAAGCACAGTTGGGTTGTTAGTATATTGGCGATAAATTGCATTTATTGGGGCACAAAGCAGGGAATATAAAGAAGTACTGCAGGATTTTACTTCTATTGCGGACCAAGCCTGTGTATGTTCATCTATTTGTGTCCAGGTTTTTATGGCTTGTATGTTTGCTGCCCAGTAATAAAACTGAAAGTTGGGTAGAGTCATGCCACCTTCTGCCTTAGGTCTTTGTAGGGTCGCTCTTTGGATGCATGGATTTTTTGAGGCTATTGTTGAATCTAATTGCTTAAAAAATTATTTATTGATGTTTGTTGGAATGTTTTGAAATACAAAAAGAAGCTTAGGAAGAATATTCATTTTAACAATGTTAATTCTTCCAGCTAGAGTGAGATGAAGGGTTGACCATTGTCACAGATAGGGGGCGCTATCATCCCCTTCAACCCCAGACCAGACACCAGACACCAGATGAAAGTCCAATAATTTTTATTCGGACAATAATGATGTGCACCAAGCACCCTCCACTCCACAATTCTCATAAATAAACACAAATCACTAATCAATAAACAATCCTCCGCTCCCAGACGCGTTGCCACCCTTCGTCACAACTCAGCTCAACCCTGGGATCTCCCACAGTCCTTTTTATAGTCCTTGACCCGGAAGTGTTTCTCTCTCTGTCCATGTGACTGTTAACACTTCCGGGTCAGATAAAAAAAACTCCTTTTTCTTCAACCCGGAAGCATGTCATTTCTTCTGTCCATGTGACTAGGACGCACTTCTGGGTTGTAGGTAAAACAATCGTTGTTCCTCCCTGCAGTGTCTTTCAGTGGCCCCCGTGGTATCCAGCAGGGCTGTGGATAAAAACTCCATTGTCCATAATTCCCTGCTGGCATTCGGAGCACCTCCATGCTACAGGGAGGGCTCCATCTGGCGGCCTGGGGGTATTGGCCGGGATGACTGGCCGGCCATATATCACACCATCTATGCAAGTCTTGCTTAATTTTTTCTATACAGACGGCGAAATTTTGTTGATAAAGAGATTTATATTTACTTGTGATATTTACCCCTAGGTATTTAAACTGATCTGCAATGATAAAAGGGTGTCCAATCTATTATTATATGTTTGAGAATTCACTGGAAAGAGTACACTTTTATTCAAATTAATTCTGAGACCAGAGATCTTTTGAAATTCTGTAAGTGCTGTTAAGATGGCAGGCACAGAATTTTGTGGGTCTGATATATACAGTACCATATTATCTGCATATAGAGAAATTTTCTGTTCCAGTCCTTCTCTGAAAATCCCCTTTATCTGATAAGAATTTCGACAGTGAACCGCCAGTGGTGGAATGATGATTGCAAATAGCAGTGGTGACAAGGGGCATCCTTGTCTGGTACCACATTCTAGTTTAAAGAAGTCTGAACAAATGTTGTTAATACAAACTGAAGCTTCTGGATTGGTATACAGTAGTTTGATCCATGCACAAATGTTTTTCCTATTCTTTTTTAAACATTTGAAAGGTTTCCATATTTGACTGGTCCCCTTACAATTCCAACTTTTTTGTTATATATTTAAACTATTACCCAGAAAACATTAAAAAAAAAGTTTTTAGCTCATTTTGAATTGCAGTGACCAGTGAGCACTTTTTGAAATATGATTTTTTCATTCTAAATTACTGGGTATTTATTTATTAAAAAGCTAGATTTAAACAGTATGACTCCTTCTAATGAGCAAATGTAAGATGGCAACTAACCAGTAAGCTTCTGCAAAATGCTAGCATAAATGACACTGTTTCACAGATCTGCATGTCGACTAATATTCCATCCATTATTCAACCCGCTATATCCTAACTACAGGGTCACAGGAGTCTTCTGGATCCAATCCCAGCCAACACAGGGCGCAAGGCAGGAAACAAACCCTGGGCAGGGCGCCAGCCCACCACAGGGCACACACACACCAGAGACAATTTAGAATCGCCAATGCACCTAACCTGCATGTCTTTGGACTGTGGGCGGAAACCCATGCAGACATGGGGAGAACATGCAAACTCCACACAGGGAGGACCCGGGAAGTGAACCTGGGTCTCCTAACTGCAAGGCAGCAGCGCTACCCACTGCTCCACCATCCAATCCCAGTATGAAGACATTTTGAAGTATAACTCTAATTACTCTATTTTAGGGGACAAAATATCTCATGCAATCTTTGCAATTTCATTAATCACACTTTTTCTATTCTTAGTCCAAAATTTCTAAAGTTATAGATTAGTTTATGGAAAAAGTTATAGATTATCTATTACTCTTTTAACATTCAATCTGCTTTTAATTCTATGTAAATTACTCTATCCTGTATTTGAAATGCAATGTTTATTGTGTCAGGAGAAAGCTTGTTCTCACATTTTTAGCAAAACCTATAAAGATACTTTTGGGATAGAGACGTCAGGAAGTCACAAATCTTTCAGACAGTTTTGAAGAAGAAGATCCATCACACACAGGTAACTCTGCTTACCTCTCCACCCAATTCCACTACTTTTAAAAGGACATCAACCAGGCTGAAGAGCTGCAGGCTGTAATGACGTTAAGTGGAAAAATGCTCAACTTTATATACTATGGCTTTGTAACATCAGTGGTGTCTTAGTTTACCTATCCTTCAGGGTTGCATTAAATGGGGCTTTTCCCTTTTGGGACCACATGGTTCCAGTGTTTATTTTTACAATACTATCGTATTTAGTACAGTATATATAATTACAATTTCCCTAGATTTTGTACAGGGTCAAAAAATCAGTTTAGCAATTTTCATGTCTGCACTCCATCCTTATCTTAAGTAGGATGCTGAATATGATAGTCGTGACTCTGTTCTACATCCTCTTGAAAACTGATCAGAGGGCTGTGCTCAGTGAGCAACTGCTTGTGAAGGTACTGGCCAGGCTGCATGTGTTTGAAAGCAAGTAGATTTACAAATCATTATTAAACACATGATTCAAGATCTTTGGTGTATTGCTTTTGGTATAAAGGAGCCCCAGCAGCATTTCTTGACACACTGCTGCGGAATAATTTGATGGCTAAAAATCTTCTGTGTTGGTGTGTCAGCACTGTTGAGCGCTTTGAGTAGTGAAAATAGCACTATATAAAAGTAAAGAATTATTGTTATTTATTTTATTTTTTTTTTTTAATTTTATTAAAATTAAATAACATTCCATACATATAATTCAAGTTTTACAAAAAAAATAATAAAAAAAAGCTTCTAAATAAATCAACCCCCACCCCTGAGAAAGAGAGCTAGGCCAGCAGTGTAATACTTTATTCTAGTAAAGATAAGTGAATAGGTAAATGAATAAAGGAATAAAGATAAATGGAGTAAAATTGGGGAGAGAACCTGCTTCCTCAATTTAAATGCTTATTCTAAAATGTTATTGATTAGATCCTGCCAGGTTTTGAAAAAGTTTTACACAGATCCGCTAAGTGAGAATTTTTCCAGTTTCAAATAGTATATAACATCAGTTACCCAATGACTTAGAATAGGAGAGTTAGGATTCTTCCAGTTGAGCAAGATAAGTGTGTGTGCCAATAGTGTAGTAAAGGCAATTACAGTTTGTTTGTCCTTCTCCACTTTAAGCCCATCTGGAAGAACACCAAAAACAGCTGTTAGTGGATTAGGAGGGATTGTGACATCGAGGCTGTCTGAAAGGTATTTAAAGATTTTGGGCCAAAACGATGTTAATTTGGTGCACACCCAAAACATGTGGCCTAGTGAGGCCAGAACTTGATTGCAGCGATTATTATTTTTGTTATAATGGCACCAAGTTTTGTTTTAATCCCCTCCTCTGCTATTACCTCCAGGGGTCCAGAATGTGTCCCATAACTTTTATATAGCTTTTTAATTCAGTGAGTCTCTCTTGAAGTGATGTTACTACACGATCACACAACACCATATAAAATTCCTCTGGCCATCACATTAATGGAACAAAGCCTCCCAAAGAAGACGAGCCAGCTCTGCCCTTTCTTATATAGCTCCTTGTGTTCTAAGACCAGTCCAACCTGTTATTGATGTGGACCTCCAAGTCCTGGATTATGACCAGACGTGGATATTGTTTGGTGTGGTAAAAGTTGGTAACCAATTCCTTGGTTTTGCTAATGTTAAAGTTCAGACAATTCTCTTTATACCAAGAAACAAAGTTCTCCACCTGACTCCTATACTATGTATCTTCCCCTTTATCAATACACCACATAAGTTTAAAATCATCATATTTATGGTTGGAGGTGTACAGTGTAATGAGAAAAGAAGACAGGACTGTTCCTTGTGGAGCTCCAATGCTGTCCATCTGTATCAGTGACACAGTCCTTGAGTCTCACAAACTGCGGTCTGCCTGACAGATAGTCCATTATCCAGGACACCATAGGCTCATCCACCTACATATCTCTGATGTTAACATGTATGGCTAGATGATATTGAAAGCACTGGACAAATAATAAAAAGTAAATGTACTGCATTAAATAATATCAAAATGACTGACACTGGGAGGCAAACTGCAGTCTTATTATAAATATTATTCACTTTGGGCTCTATGAAAAAGCCTTGAAATTCTCATGTCAGTACCATTCAAAGTAAAAACAGCACTTAGACAATATTGAATCATAAGTTTAATGCTGTATTAGTAGAGGCATCCTAAATCTTGAGTAGATGCAGAGCCTATATTCCCCATTGTTGTTTCATTGAATGAGGCACCATCATTAGGAAATCATCTCTTTAGCTAATGCAGAAAAAAGCAACCAAAACGAACATGCAGAGAGTAATCACATAGTGATACACGTTAGTAGAATCACATCTTAAACATGATTGCCCCTTTTCTTGGACTCATTTCCAAATTTGTAGATAGCACAAAAATGCTTGTAAAATAATCAATTATCAAGCTCCCGATTATTTTACTACTTGTCAAATGTTACACAAAAAGCTTATTCAAAAGATATATTTTCATCCAATCATCACCAAAAGGTAAATAACACTTGGTCACATGTCGGACAATAGTCATCAAGGATCACAGCATGAACTACACACTAGAACACAATCTGTATATCACCCACATTGTGGAAAATGTAATGTTGGACTTTAAGGACACCAACAAAGATGTTAACAATGTACTAAGAAGGAAACCAGCAAGGAAGAAACTCGCATTTTCATTTGATGCACTTTATAAGCAACATTGCCAATTTTGAAGAATAAATAACACTGTATATTATGTATATCATGTATATTATGATGGAAAAAATAAATTGAACAAAGGATTAAACAAGTCTTCTTCAGATGGTTATCATTGTACTGTTCCAAGATGCAAGCTGAAATATGATGACTGAAACCTCTGTAACGAACGAGCAGCAACTGAAGACAGCTGCAGTAAAGGCCTGGCAAAGTGTCACTAGGGTGGAAACCCAGCACTTGGTGATAACCATGGGGTCCACACTTCTGGCAGGCATTGACTGTAAAGGATTTTCAACCAAATATTGAAAGTGATCATTATATTTATGATTATGTTTGTTTGTCCAAATACTTTTGAGCCCCTGGAAATAGGGGGAGCATGTATAAAAATGGCTGTCATTCCTAAACGACTCATAAGATATTTTTGGTAAACTCCTTAAATTAAAGGTGAAAGTCTACACTTCAATCACATAATGATTGGTTTATTTCAAATGCTTTGTGGTGGAGTACACAGCCAAATTACAAAAACTGGTTCACTGTCCAAGTACTTATGGACGTGTATACATTGCATAACGCATGATGATGGTCACTTTGTAAAAGGTTGGCCATGCAAAGGAAACACACTGAGAAACCTCATTTTTCCTAGCCTCTGTGAAGTACTGAGTCTGGCTTCCTGGAATAGTGAATCGCTAATGCCATGCTCTGTTAGCATGTAGTAAAGTTTTACTATTTTACCCCTTTTGTGTTCTAGTTTTGATATAAAGCATACAAAAATGAATTTTGTCAAAGGTTTTTAAGCATTACAGAACCCAATTTGTGTGTGTGCACTGAAGAATCCTATGTCTATTATTTACATGTGTTTACCAGTAGCCACACTCATTTTGACAACAAATTATTGGAAGGGAATCCAATCTTACCCCCTTAACTCAAACCTTACAAAGCAGCCAACATCTGTAAGGTTTTTGTAAACAACGGTGAAAATATTAGTTTATAAAGTTCATTAATGTGTACATTAATATATTGTCAGATAGGTTTTGTGGCTAAGGCAATGGACTTTAAACCACAAGGTTACTGGTTTAATTCTCGCCTCTGCCTCAGTGTGTGACCCTTAACAGGTCACTTAATCTGTCTGTGTAAAAAACTGTAAAAACTGTAAAAAAATATCTGAAAGCAGTTGTGACATGTACTGACCTTATAAGTCATGCTGGATAAAGGCATCAGTGAACTATTCAATAAAAATAACAGTATTTTCAGATATACTGAGACACTTTTCACTATAGTCAAGCACTCAGGATTGGGTCTTCATCTGTAAACTTAAAGCTCAGGCAATTCATCTCTAGATCACACTTTTTTATTCACCAGGGAAGGGTAAGCCCAGCTAGTTTTAATTGAATTTCAAGTTGACATACAGAGAGCATTATCATTCTGTCAAAGAGATAACATGCCATAAAGAAGCTGTAGTGATGGAAGCTGTGATGTAGTAGGCCAAAGGTAAATGAGACGAGTTTCCCTCTTTTTAAACTCTCCATTAATTGCTTAGCAATTCTGTATTGGCCCTATTGTGTGTGTGTGTGTGTGTGTGTGTGTGTGTGTGTGTGTGTGTGTGTGTGTGTGTGTTCACTGTGGAATGGATGGTGTCCCCATCCAGGGATTTTTTCAGCCTAGTGCTTGATGCTTGCTGGGCAAGGCTCTAGTTTCCCCCGACCATGCTCTGGACAAGCAGGTTTAAAAAACAGATGGATGGATGAAAGAACAGTAGGTAAATGACAATGTACATAATGAAAAGGCAGAGTGCTGTTGGTTTCCAAGTTCAACCTGCACACTTTTATAACCTGTGCATTTCCACTTATTCATTAAAAAAAAAAAAAATCAAACATCTGTATAGCAGAATGCCTGCCAAGGATCCCACTGTGGTGCACACAACTTTTTATGCTTTGGTGCACAATATTTCCAATATCACAGAGCTCACAGAGTAATGCAACTCAAAAGTTTCCTTTATGATGCATAAATCATAAGCACTTACTGCTTTACATATGCACCAGGAGGAAAAAGTAACAATATTAATAATAGTAGCAAAAACACAAAAAGTGCATAAACCAAAAATGTATATATGTAATGACTACAATTTAAATCTGCATTCAGATATATTCTAATATGTACTTATTTTTATATGAATATATTCAAACATTAATTTTCAGCTTGTCTGATGGCCCTAATGCCAATAGTTTAGAGTGTCACTTGTTATATTATAACACTCTAAAATTGTTTGCCAACAGTTGGAAAAATGTCAGGCCACAAGGGTAAGATAGAAAGGGACAGGGAGATAGATGATTGTCAAAAACCAAACCAAAGTCATTACTTGGAAAACAAAACTTGCCAATACCCAAAACGTAATTTGAAACTCACATATTGTATATATTATATATTCTGCATATTTCCAGTGCTCATCATACATTACTAATGCTAATTATTACATTTCCAGTTCTCACTTGTGCTCATTATTATATTTCCAGTGCTCTTCTTAAAAATGTATTATTAAATATATGTTTATTTTCTATAATATCAACTAATAATAAAATAACCACAATTTGGTGACATCGTGAGAAAACAAAAACATGTAAACAAAGTTAGATAATAGTAAAAATAACTAATTTTTATTCAGAAAGCTTTGTTGCCCTGTTTCGTAAACAGTATTATAGACATGTATGGTAAATTCTATAGTGCAAACCTTTCATTTTTTAGTGCATTTGTATACCGCATATTGTTTAAAAAGCACATACTGTTGCTGTCATGTATGTCGGTCTGCATGAAACAACCTGGCTCCCAAAGGAACGATTTTGTGAGTTGTGCTTTGTGTTTCCTTTGCCTGTGGAGCTCCAAGAACAGCAGCGACACTTGAGTTTTTTGCATCTTTATTTTTGAATCAATGATAACTATAGGACAGATAAACAGTATTAAGATAGCAACATTAAAACTTTTCAGCAGCAGAACCACACCATATATTCAAGAAAGTCGGCAATGTTTCTGTTAGGAACTAGAATTTGGAGAATGGCATCATATAAGAGTGAAAAATAACATACGTTTCATTATTTTATTAAATGTCAACTATAGATGGGATTTAATAACAAAGAGTCAGAAATCAGCTTTCACCCAGCAAAATCGCCAACGTTGAACATACTGCAAACAGTGAAATTTGTTTTCCTATCTATTCTTTAAATAACAATTTAACCCTGTTGTTTTTGTTGTGCTCTTTACTTTATCTGTTGCGTACACCGTTGTTACTCTCTCTACATCACCTTCACTGTGACTCTTTTCTGATCGTATCTTAAATCCACTAGACCAAGTCCTTGGAAGTTTTTTTGTCTTGTTTTTTTGCTGTGAGATCTTTGCACTCACTTTTTTCATTCTTGTAATATGTTTTGGGGCATCACAATAAACTAGTACCTGCAAATATTTAAATTACTGCAATGATGGCCTCACTATTTCCTTCTATAAAGCATTTCATTTTTGTTTTGTTGCAATTGCTGGTGTCATGAGTCGATTAGTATATAGTACATATTATTAGAATATTATTAATCAGCCTTTTCATTTGAAAACTGACAACACAACAAACAAAAATAGATGATCAGCAGAAAATTTTCCTAAACTTCGTAACTTGAAAAAATGTTTCCAGAGCTTTTCTGATTTGGAATTCTGAAAGGGGGATTTTGCCTCTGTACATCATAAAATGTTGTCTAGTATATAACATCATGTAATATTTCATTACAAAGAGAAACAATTAAATTTACAGTTAACTGCGGTATGATGCATTCTTAAAGAACCAAGCATGCCCTTCCTAGTTACTGCAAAAAATGTACAAGCCATGAATTAGATTTGTGAAACTAAGGTAGCTCTGACTGCAGCTAGTGATGGGTTTAGTAACATACAAGAGGAGTAGTTGTGGTAGAAATTAAATTTGGGAATATATATTAAAGAAAAAAATCTTGTCCTACGCTAGGACCTCTTTGAATATTTGAATAGTTAATCAAACCAAAGAATCAGGCAGGATGAAGCTTGTCCATTGTGTCTTTGATTATCTCTTCATGAATAGGGAGCACCCTGTACAGCAATCTACTAAGGGACAGTTTCCGCAGGCAGAGGTGTCAGCAGATGGTCAGATAAGAGCAGAGGTCTATATTTATAATCAACTGAATTTAGCTAACAGTGCAGAATCAATGCATACACGTCACCTGACATTTTACCCTGATTGATTGATTGGTTTATATGCCCATCTTCTGATTGTTTCATTAGCTTACATACCCAGACATCATATCTCTCTCATTTCTACTGTATCCTTGGTCCTTACAAGATTTTTCAGTATTTCTTCAGTTCCTGTATGAATGACATCTGTCCAGTCTTACTGATACATGATAGTCACTCCTTGTCTTGTACCATCACCCAGAACCTTCTTGTATTTTGTTGTCCACTTGACCCTTTTCTGGTTTCCTGATATGCTTACACAAGTTTCTGAGATGTATTAACTCTTATATACTTCTCCTAAGATAGATGCTATATTTTAGTGCAGAAAGCATATCAAAACACTATGAGCAATAACTATAAGTCTCATTTTTTTTAGTTTTTCAATAGAAGGAAGATCTAGATTGGCAATCTCATTTAATCCAATTTTTTCCTAAAGTACGCTCATCAGGACCCACAAAACATCTTGCTACTTGAAAATAAAGGCAAAACTGACTACTAATCAGTAGCTAAAACATCTTCTCTTTTGTTTTGAGGTCTGCCCTAATAAGCATAAACTGAAGTCTCTGTGATAATTGATATCATTCTGTGTTACTTGTACTGTAACTTGCAGTTTTAAAATTAACATTATTTTTCAAATATCAATTAAACATATTCCAGGATGATCAATACAAGATAAAAGACAAATTAGACACATTCATGCCATGTCTGAGATAATAAAAAAACAACATCCCAGCTATAAACTGTGCAAACTGCCTCACAGATGAGCCACAAAATTGCAAAAGACTTCAAATTGCAAGTCATTTTATAAAAAACTATAAACCGGGTAAATTTTGGATATCACTAGGGAGATAAAGTTCTTATTTAAAATACAGTTCTAATTTGATGTGATTTTCTGTTTACAAATTTATTAATGGAGAAATTTTCCTTCACTAATAAGAAAATTAATCAACTTGTCTACAGGTTTTTTAAGCCTCAGACACAGCTACACCATAAACAAATACATATATAAATAGACATGAAAATATCTAAAAGAAATTGAAGTCGAAAACCAAAACAATAACAATGAAAAATAGTTTCCCTCTCCTCTCAAAATGAGCATTTGCAGCTGAGGGATCAATGAATGAGACATATGAACAACACTTTATGACACCCATCATTTATGATTTATATGAAGACTTTCTTCTTTGAAAACTTTATGTCTACTTCATGCCTTCCCATGTGAATCTGCTGATAAAGTCTCACGTACAACAGCTCCAGGCTCATGTGGCTCAACTGAACACAGCATCAAAGATATTAACTTCCAGTCATCTAGCGCTGCCTCCCATATAGTGCACAAACCCCAGAATAATTAACTGCGTATATTTCCATCTTTAGGAGCATGACTGATCCAAGGGATTTAGTTTCTTATTAATTAATCACTTATCTCAGTGCTTAAGTTAAATTAGTCTCCCGTGGTATGTATTTTTTCCTTTCATTATTTAAGGCTGTAGTGGTGCTATTTTTTAGAGTTGTAACAGTTTTAATCACAAAGATATTACCATCTATTTGTTTTATTTGATCATTATTTATGTACATAAGTGACTGAATTGCTCTATATATTTTCTTTCCTCTTTATCACTTTAAGTAACACCTTTTTTTTAAGTGCCATTCGCATTGTATATTCAGTAGATATAATTAATGTTACATTACAACAATTGACCTGACATATTTCATTAAAAGATTATCTAATGCTACTTTAGTGAACCCAGTCTGAAATGGGCTCATTGATATTGTTATTTGAATACATTAAAGTAACACTACCCAAAAATTACATATTTTTTACATGTTACTTATTCCATGTAGTTTGCAGTGAAGGCCAAGGATTTTTTTTCTCTCGTGTTTTTATGCAGCATGGTGATAAATAAAGTTCCCCACAGAACAGGCAACTACGGGAACCAACACTTTACAACAGCAAACAATATCAAAAAATGTCCATGATAAAATGTAATGTTATTTGTGTTGCATAATCACAATAATCATAGAGAGACGGTTTTAAAAGTTGCTCACACCCATGTCTCGGGGGGTATGGCGGGGGTTAGTCATCTTGGCATGGAGAAGACCAGGGATTGCATTTTGAAATGCTTTTATTGGCTGAACATGGGCTAAGATGTGGAACAGTTTTGTAAGTAATGCCCCAAGTGTCAAGTTGTTTCCATTCATAAACCCACTAGGCCCATTTTGGATGTCCAAAAGTAAGAATGGTTATCAGTGCATGCTTTATTGGTTGATTATGCAGCAAGGTACCACAAGGAGGTCACTCTGCGGAAGGCCAACACTCAAGCTATTGCTAAGGCTCTATTGGCATTTCTCACAAATTTTTAACTGACCATGGTACGCCATTCACTTCTCACATCATGAAGCAACAGTGTGAGAACCCTGCAATTAAACAATTGAGCACCATTGTTTATCACCCACAGACGAGTGGCCTGACTGAACAATTTTACAAGACTTTAAAACAGATGATTCCGCAGGTGGCCCATGACAACCCAACCACCTGGGACACCATGTTTCCCTTCCTCCTATTTGCTATCTGGGAGTTCCAAAGCCAATATTTTTCTGGAGGATTTGACTGGAGTTCACAGTGCATCTCACAGGGTGAGATTTGTCAATTGGGTCATTTCACTCAAAGAACAGATTTTAAAGTTATCCTATATTGCAATGAAGCATCAGCAGCACGAACAGGAAGCACAAAAACGCAATTATGACAAGAAAAGCAAACTGCAAATTCAAAAAGGTGATCGGGGCCTGGGGTTGATCCTGTCTGACCTCCATAAATTACAGGCAAAGTGGCTGGGTTCAGCAGTAGTAAAGGAGTGTATGAGTCCCGTAAATTATAAGGTCAGAATGCCTGGCAGACAAAAGCAAATGTAAATATTACATGTTAATGTTTTCAAAGAGTACCATGAACCGCATGAGGTGTTGGCTACATAAGTGGCAGCTTCTCACACAGAGGTTGCCATTGATGATGATTTCACGGACACCAAGAAGGGTGAGTTGCTGTCACTAATCATGCAGAACTCAGATTTCTTTTTGGCCATGTCAGGTCAGACTGAAACTGCTGAACACAAGATCGTAACAGAACCCAGCGTTAATATACAGATGCGCCTGTATCATCTTCTGGAAGTGACGAGGAATGTGTTATGCAAGGATGTGAAGCAGATGCTCGAACTTGGTGTAATTTGTGAAAATAAAAGCAAATAGAGAAACCCAGTTGTTCTGGTTCCAAAGCCAGTCAGTTTGGTTCTATATAAATTTTAGATGCTTGAATAAGGTTCCCAAGTTTGATGAGTACCTGATGCCTCGTATTGATGACTTATTGGAGAAATTCAGGCAAGCTTCATATATTTCCACCATGGATATCACAAAGTGATACTGGCAGGTACCTCTGGAGAGGTTGTTTGAATTCACCAGGCTCCCATTTGATCTCCATGGTGCACTGTTGATTTTTCAGCAGAT
Source organism: Polypterus bichir lapradei (assembly GCA_026402145.1). Taxonomy (NCBI): domain Eukaryota; kingdom Metazoa; phylum Chordata; class Cladistia; order Polypteriformes; family Polypteridae; genus Polypterus; species Polypterus bichir. The sequence continues at coordinate 4,756,203 of JANRMT010062832.1, read as the reverse complement.
GATGGAATAGATTCTGCAACCCCGTTCCATGTATGCTGCTGCATATCTCAATGATCTAGTCATTTTCCGTAATGATTAGAGGTCACATCTCGAATGTCTGCAAGCAGTTTGACTTTGGCTGGGTTGATAACTAACCGTAAGAAGTGTAAATTAGGGATGCCAGAAATGCATTATTTGGGGAGCTCTATGGGAATGGTTTGATTAAATTTCAGTTGGACGAGGTGGGTGAGGTGCTTGCATATCCACGTCCACAAATATAGAAGCAGTTTCATGCTTTTTTAGGACTCGCTGGGTATTTCAGATGATTTGTTCCAAGCTTCACAAATAGGCTCAGCCTGCTCATTGACCTTACAAAGGGCTAAATAAAACGCACCATTGTCTGGACCAATGACTGTGGGGGGGGGGGGGGTGTGGGGTATGAGACCCCAAGACTTCCCCAACTGTGCGGCGTGTCAAAACTCTGTCAATGCAGGCAGAGATTGCTTGTCCATCACCGAGGCAACTGCAGGTTGTGTCTAGGTGTATTAAAGTGGTAGCTCCCATTTCAATAAAGACCCTGACTGTGCCTGTTTTGATTGGAATAAAGTTGGCTTTCCTGAAGCCTGTGTACTCAGCATCTTCTCTTGGGTGCAAGACAGTCACTCATGCATCACATTATACAACATTTAATTACAGCTGATGTGTACAGTTTGCAGGGTGTCTTGCAATGGGTCACCGTGGGCAATATAAACAAACACTATCATTGTATTGCTGCATTACGATACGATTTGTGTCGTTGATTCTCCAAGGTGGAACAATGATGATTGTCAGCAAAGATTATCCAAGGGGGAACTGGGATGAATGTTAGTGGCGATTCTCCACGTGGTACGGGATGACTGCCAATGGTGATCCTCCGGGAAGACTACCGCCAACATTTCTCTGTCCCAAAGACACAAAAAAGGCAAATTTGGGTCACAAGAAAAAAAAAAGTATAAGAACCACTGGCCTAAATTAATAAAAAAATAAAACACAAAATAATTGATCACATAAGTATTGGCTCAATTCCAGTCATTTAGTAGCAAATGCACCTTTGGCAGCCATGGGACTTAAATTCAAAATCTTGTTGACAAATTCACAAGTGGCTTTTTTTGCAAATGGTTTATTTTATAATATTTTCATAAAAATACATGTATTTCAGACATTGTGAGCATACGAATGGAAAACTTGATATGTGGATTATGCCACACAACTAACATGAGATTTTTTTCATGGACATTTTTGTTACATTTTTTGTTGTCCAAAGTTAGTCACCATAGACACCTGTTCCATCAGTTCTGAATGAAAATATGAGACATCAGGTTTGTTTTGGGAGGCAGCATATACATATGCATGTTTAAAGGGTGATCAGGACAAGCCCACAGAAATGTAAGCATTAAAAATTAATAAATAAAGCTGTTTCAATAATATGTCCATTAATCTAAAACCTAAGACAGTCTCAAAAAGCAGACAGAGGGTCAAAAACCATAAAATGTAGAAGCACTAAACAAGAAATCTAAAGTCCAATAACTGAAGTAGGAGTCAGAAAGCACAAAAAAATGTATCATAGCAATATCCAAACCCTTAGATGTACAAGGGAAACTCTAGGTAGTCACTGCCATAGAAGCATGTGCTCAAGTGAAGCCACTTTCTTAGTCTCCTGTTTTTAAGTTCCCAGCTCTCCCATCAAGTAACTGCTATATAATAAATGTTACTATGTGGCAGACAAGACAGGTGGAATTCCAATCCATTCCTATTACCCTGTCTACTTTGGGGTGTGACTCACTCACCCACCACAGTATGACACAAAAGTATGCCAATTCAAGAAAGTCTCATAGCATCTTCTGTTCATCCTGAACCCCTGGGCTAAAAGTTCCCCTTAGAAGGCTAAGAATCTACAACAACTGTTTTGCTTCATTCACTTTCCGAGGGACAACATAGGCTGAGATTTACTGTATCATTAAGATTGAGATGATCCCTACATTATAATTGTACTATATTAAAACCAGTTATACTTTACATACTAGCATGAAGAAAAATGGCATGATATTTCAACTATTGTTATCATTTGGAATGTTATCAACTTTCCTTTAATAATTTACTCCGGTGCAATGGTGAGGCTAATCATTTCTCACCTTCCATTGCTGGGGCTGCTGTCTAATTATGTGATGTTCGAATAAACAGTGAGAATTCATGCTTTTCTAGTGATTTTTGCCTGGTAGGAATGGTGTGATTTTGTTCTTTGAATCAGAATTTATTATAACACATTGTAGTGAGCACAAACATCACAGTAATGAGGCACACAAACAAAATGTAGTTAAGCCCAAACCTGACACAATATGCTATGCTATGTGTATACAGAAGAATGAATGGCTACCTATAACTTCATCATTTTGCTTTATTGTACTCCACAGGGCTTTCATGTTATTTTGTTTAGAACAATAATGTGCTATTGGAATATATTTATTTTGCATAAACAAAATAACACGGCCTTTTTAATTTTATTATTTAAAACACATAAGTTGAAAAGCTGCACTGAAATAAAAATAATCAATTTTAATACTGCTTCTAGGAGAAAAAAATCTTTAAATCGCATAGCCTGATTTGTTGCTAGTCCTTAAATGATTCATTAACTGCTGTTTAAGAGGGACTTCATATTTTTTACTACACTCAAATAATTCCAAAAAAGAACAACATTGTCTGTAGGGTGTTTTCTCCAGCAACTGTGACTTTCATTACATGCTTCCAAAAAAACACAAGTTTGATTACCTAGCAACTCTAGGCTGGGAAAGTATGAGAGTGGGTTTGTGTATAAGTGAGCTCTGCTACTGACTCTCATGGCTGAACCATTTAGGGCTGGGTATAATTGCCTTGCACCTGAAGTTACTCAGATAGACACTACTGGACTGAAGTTAACAAGTCTGAGAATGTTATGTCATGTCATAAACAGCAACCTTTACTCTTTTTATATATATACTAGGGGGCTTACTCCCTGCTTGCTTCGCTCGCCAACCCCCCTGGCCTGCGCTACACGGCAGCCACTTTTCATCTCAGCCATTCGCGTTGTGAAGAGGGAGATTGAATGCACCCAAAGAGAAGCGGTCGCTCCTCTGAAGCCCCCTCTTAAACAATGATACAATGGGAAACAAATACAGTTTTTCTTTTACCTAATCTTTGCTCGATCAGCTTCTGGCTTGCTGCTGGTGCCGTGCTGCGTGATCTACATCTTGCACGGCGCTTCGAACATTTAAAAGCCTGTACAGCAGCTATCTTTGTCATCTACTCTTTGTCTTTTATTTCCGGCCCAGGGCATGGTTAAATCTCTTGGAGTAAAGTCTCATCTCGCAGGACATGAGTTCTTGATATTTTTTAGTTTATAATTTAAAAAAAGACTAAGAATCTGAAAATCTAACAAATCACATTAAAGTTCGATAAATTCTGAAAAGAATGATACCAAACATATATATGTAGGTTTTAAAATAAGCCCGAGTTAAAGCGTGACAAAAAAGTAAAAACATCACATAAAATCATTGCACAAAATCGTTGCACTTTTAGGCTTAGGATTTTATATATAGAGAGTAGATATCATCACACTATAGAAAAGATGTAATGAATAAACTTGCACACTCAAAATATTGTGGGAATTCTGAACAGTAACACAGCATTTAAATGCACTGTCACAGATGATCTTCATCAGGAATGAGCACACAAATGTACATCATCCAAAATTGGACACGTGAATCAGCATAAAACAACTACTCTTCATATCACTAAAAATAAATTAACAATTCAGAATAGGTCTATTTTGGATGTGTTTTGTGACTTTTTCTTTGACAAAAAGTCCTTTATGTTTTCAGTCAAGTTCTAGGATTCTCATTAAAACATCAAAAAAGTTCAATAAAGACAGGCCATTCTGCTCAACAAAGCTTTCCAGTCCTATAAACCTAAATCCTGCAAGATTATATCAATTCGAGTTTTGAAGATTAGATTCTAAATTATTACTCTCTACCACATAGTAGTTCTCTGTGTGAAGAAAAACTTCCTAACATTTGTGTGATATTTACTCTTTATGTCTCAAAAGAAAAGTGACAATGACTTATTAATCCATTAACAGCAATATTTTGTGTATTATCAAATAGAATCAAAGTGCATAGGGAAATCGATTGTAATATCCGGTACCACACTACTGGTACACAGACTCGCTCAACTGGAAGAACCCCAAGCCGTCTTCTATAACATAATAATAACATAATAGGATACATAAACATTTTTAAAACACAGCAAGAATTCATTAATATTACTTTAGAATAAGCTTGCAGGGCCTGTTATTGACTCTCTTATGCTATTAACGGTTCTGTCATATTTAAAAAGTTAGATGGGGTTTCTGCTCGTGTCTTTCTTTTATTCTTTTTCTCTTCGTCTTCAATGGGGTTAAATCTTCTTGCTTCCTTTGTATTTCTATTTTTCCTTTGTTTTCTCTGTATTGATTTTGAAGTAAACATTTGTTTCTGTTATGTATTATTACTTGTTTCATTAGGTAGCAAGCCATTGTAATGTTTTGCTTTCAAAAACAAAATCTAAAAAGAAATAGGCAAAATGATCAATGCTTCTTTTCCACTAAAACCATGAATCAGAATGTCAGGCAACTTCAAACCCAGTTGCTTGAACAACAATTACATTAAACAAAAAAGTGGTGCATATTGGTACACACACTTCCACACAGCAGATAGGAATAAAATTACTCTGGAGATAATTGGTATTCTGTTTTTTTTTCAACTTCTTAATATTAAGAGTAACTAATTACTCATTAATTCCTAACCCTAACCCTAATTCTCCCTTAACTACAGCATAACTAAGCAATTATTACTGTACACTAATTGTGTAACTTAATAAAAGACATAGGGGACTACACAATCATGTATAGAATAAGAATGAGGAGTGTGTAGTTTCCTATCCTGTTGTTTCTTAGACTAATGGTTGTGACCCAGTTTGGACATGTTTGTGGTGAGTTGCCACATGATTGTGTAGTAAAATTAATCCAAGCTTAAATCCTGTGGCAATTGATACAGCACCCTCTGTTTGTTGTGGTATTTACTGTGGTAATATTATGTAATGTGGTGTATTATGTAATATTATATGCAGCCAGACTCTTCTGTTAACACATCACAGACAGCTTTTCTTTCTATTGTACCAAAATATATTTTAATATTCCCCATGACATCATCATCCCTCTCACAGTTTGTAAAGTCATCTAACTGTGATGACTGATAAGTAAAACAAGCATAAAAAAGGGGGAGAGGGGAGTGAGTAACACATGAGCTTGTTATGAGAAGGGAACATGGTGTTATGTAGTTTGAAATGTTGAAATGAAAATAACACTTGCAGCACAAAGATGTAACAATTTCCAGGATGTTGTGCAGGGTTACTCTGTAGGGTGCAGATATGTATAGCACTGTGACAGTGTTGTATGCTAAATGCAGTTTCAGCGGGCATGAAAAACAGGATAGATCCTCGGTGCATGTTTGCTTTTACAGAGTACATTGAATCCAAATCTCTAACAGAGGCACAAAGACAGTTTCAAGTAAAATTTTATGTACCTTGGCGATTTTAAAGTGATTTTATAAATTTCAATTTATTTGTTGGATTACTGAGAACTGTAAGATTACCAGAAAATATTGAAAGGGTGAGACATGCTTTAGAGTGGAGAGATCTGTGTGCAGCACATGTTCATTTAGTAGAATTACACATTTCAGACTAGAGTGTTAACCAAATTCTTCATCAAGAGTTATCCTATCACCTGTATAAAATACAAACAGTGCATAATATTTTTAGGAATAATTTAGCTACACAGCTTAGCTCATGTACTTAGTTTATTGAATTGTTAACTGAAAGGCAGGATATGCTGAACAATTTGCAAAGTTATTTATAAGAATGTAATGCTAAAGATGGAGCTTTCCTTATAACTTTATTTTAAAATCAAAATGTTATTTAAAACCAGATAAAAAAAACATAGATTAACTGTTTTTTTGTAGATAGGGCAGTTAAAGAAGCTTCACATAATCTGAGCTCCAGGTAAAAAAAAGAAAGTTGAACTACGAAAATTCAAACAAGCTCTTTCAAGGGTTTGCAAGTAGCTTTTTAACACATTACCAGATGTTGATGGCATAGGACAATCAGGGTGCTAAGAAAAGCTGTAAGGTTCAGGCTTTAGGGGAATGAACATAATACTGTGAAGATAAAGTGGAGGAAGCAAGGGCAGACTCTATAGGGAGCCATGGAGGAGGATGGGGAACAGGACATAGACATGACCACATTAGGCAACAGAATGAAAGCCCAGTGGTATAATGCTAGGACAGGCAGTGATGTGCCAAAACTCAATCTTTTTCTGAGCGGAGTTGAATCCTTGAGGCTTGGTCTCTCAAAATTCCACATAAACCTTGAAATTGGTTACCTGACTTCTGCCCTATATTTAGTTTTCAGGAAGTCACAGCACAGAATTAATGAAATTAAAATAGGTCAATATTCATTTTAATAATGGCAAAATAAGATTGAAAAGAATGAGAAGGTTTAGAAGTAGTTGTTAATGGGAACTCTTAAATCTGTGAACACGCAACAATAGTTCTTAGAGAAAATGTCTGAAACTGAAGCAGAAATTTCAACTCCTAAATATATGAGACTATTAGATAGAGGGATAACAGAAGAGAGGGAAGCTGACAAGACATATCATTAAAAGGAAAAAGAGAAGGCTTATTCCAATTAATCTTGTAAACAGGCTTCAAAACACGTGAACAGTTCTAACACACAGTGGATATCAGATGGGGCATTGTCTGAAATTGCAATAGAAGTTAGAAGCTGGGAACTTGGAATGGAAATTGCAAACGGTTCAAGAGATAAATTGAACAGCAGGAGAGACAAAGGGCAGCCCTGCTACAAATGGGGAATTGGATGTGATATGTTAGGATTGGACAGGAGGACTACAGAGGGAAAGAATAAAGAGCCTTAACTAAATTTACAAAACCTATGCTAAAGCCCATTTAAAACATATTTTGCCACAAGAATTGCCAATTGCCTTCTCAGCATCAAGAGAAAGAAGAACAGCAGGGCTTGATAAGGAAGGAATTGAATCAGCAATATGCAGAGGTCTACACATATTGTCAGAAGCTAACTGAGAGCTTATGAAGCCGAGATGGTAAGGGTGGATTCATTTACTTATGACTTTCTGTAAGCAAAGGACCAGAATGTTCGCTAATAGTGTGTTACTGAAATGATAAGACAGAGGGGCTTATAACTCTGACATAATATAGGATCTTTAATTTGTTTTAAAAGTAAAATAATAACTGCCATGTTAATTTAATAGTCTAGATCTTTGGAAGAGGTAGGTTTATTAACCATATTAAGAAAAGAGAATGGACAATTGTATCCTAAATGTAGACATTACCTCAGGCAGAAGCCAATCCATCCATGGGGCCTTTCCAGTGCTCTTAGTGGCCAACACATTTTTAAGTTCAGCCGAAAAAATAGGAGCATCTAAAAGAGTAGCCTCTTCCTCTTTAAGAAAGGGAAGTAGAATGTTATCCAAGAATTATTTAATATCAGGGGAGTGGCACTAGAAGTATCAGTAAACAGTTTGGAATATTACTCTAGAAATTTATGATTACTTGGAGATCATTAGAAATTGATTCAGATTTGGTGGTGTTAGAAAGTAAGGAGGAAAATGAGGCATCACTCCCTGCTTGGCTTCACTCCCTGAGACTTAACTACAAGTCCTAGTACTATAAATTAACAATTCAGCTCTTTGAACTAAAAGGCTGTTAAACTCAGTTCTAAAATTAGCAAATAAAAATTGATGATCTTTGTCGATTACAAGAGGATGTGCTCTTTCCAGGGATGATAGTTTAGATTTAAGATCCTTTATTCTCTGAAGTATAGTATATGCCAAATGTACATAAAATAGATAGTAAAACCATGAATAAAGCCTTTAACTTCCTCCCAAACAGCACCAGCATTATTGTATGTCAGAGACTTGTCTAGTTTGATAGCAAATTATGTGTAAAAAAGTTAGTTTTTCAAAAGAGATGAATAGAACTTCCACCTTGCAGATCAGGATGCATGGAAATGGAAGTGTAATTGCAAATGGTTACATTTGTGATTCAATAAAGCAGATAAGACTGATGAAGCATCTGAAACTAATAGAAATCTGTGAAAGGAAATTATAATTATTACAGAACTGTAAATTGTGACAGGAAGAGAAAGAGGCTAAAGGGTGGAGCAAACAAAACAAATCAATTAAATTAAGATCTGCAGTAAAATTACACAAAGAAAATATTGAGTGAGGAACACAACAACATTAATGCACCATTCATGTTTATGTCAACCACCAGAGAATCTAAACAGATGACTGATCAGGTTGAACAAGAAGGACTGGCAATATTGGGTATAGCCACATTTAGAGACAAAGAGTAATTTGCAAGCTCCCAGCTCCATCAGAAAAGTAATAAACTCAACTCAAACCATCTGTATCTGATTGCAGTTTGTTAATTTGTAGGTTATGCTGCAGTAAAGTGAGAAGGCCGCACCTTTAGAGTGAGTACAAGAAGATGCAGCGACCCTGTTGAGTTTTTTATTACAATGTAAACCATCAGTGGCCGGCAGATGTAACTCCTAAGTTAAGGCCACATCTATGTAGTAACAATGGTACAGATCTACTAGGCAAGTGTGCAAATGAGCTGAGCGCAAAGACCTGATGTTCCTTGAAATAATATTGAGTTTTGCCATAATTAGTTTGAGAACAGAGATTTTCAGAAGACCAAGTGAAACAATAACAACAACGAAAAATCTGCATATTGTGGTGTGGTGGTTGTAAACCTTACAAATATAAGAACAGGATGTTCCCCCTAACTCAGGCTTCCACCTCAAACCTCCCAACCTATACATCCAACCTCAACCAACCCACAAACCAACATCAGCAGTTGACACCTCACAGTGTGTTAGAAATGTAAAATGTAGGAAGGAAAGAAACCTGGAGATGAAACCTATATACTTATTTAGCCTGCATGATCTCAGAGGCAAAATTTGGGAGTTTGATTAACCACTTGGGCCATATTTGGGGTAAGAAAACATATTTTGCAGTGTTCTTCTTGGCACTCTCTTTAATGCGCACAGTTTCTTTTGATTGGCAACATCTTTATAGAGTGCATTAATCTCTTAGCCATGATGGGATACTGCAGACTGTGGAGCTCACATATCACTATTCAGTTTCACCTGCTCTACCTTAGTAGTCTTCAGCTTGTCACATGTATAAATAAAGTTGGTCTGCATTGTAATATTTAGCATGGCAGTATGTTTAAGAAGTTGATTTTTCATCAAGTAGCAGTAGTCCATGATGTCTCTGGATTCTTATAATAGAAGCTGCTGTTTCTATAGTAAATTGAAAGCTGTGGACTGGGGTCTCCAATCTGAAGACGACATTTATTCTTGTTGTCAGTCAAAAGCACTTTGCACTTTACCTGGGAAATATTACAAAAAGAAAGGGACAGAGAGATGAATAATGGGTTTTGTTTGGTATGGGAGGGCGATGATTGAACTTTAGCCAGCCATCACAGTGAAGCACCACATGATTCCTAATGACCTAATTTTTTATACTTCTATTTCAGAATGCCTGCTTCTTCCATTTTCTTTGATATTTTAAAGTTTAAACAATTAAAAAAAAAAGAGTGCTTGACTGCATTTTCCACAAAAAGTGCGTACTACAAAAAACGAATCAAATAAAATAAACTATACCTATTTTTTAAAAATATCACACAGAGCTTTCATTTACAATAAACAATTCTTATTTAATGATCATATTGGATGAAACCAAGCAATGATCACAACATTGCTAAACTGTTCCAAGATCAGCACGTATTTCCATAACCATCGTAGAAAGTTACTCAGCCTTGACATTCTCATGTTGATTTGAGGAGCATGCCAAAATAAAATCATGGTGGGGCAGGTGGGAGGACACAAACTAGGATGCATAAATATCCCTCTTGTCTTGAAGTTAACTGCAATTAATTCTTCACTGATAATAATTTAGAAAGGACACCACTGCACACGGTGGATATTAAGTTAATATGAATGCTTTGTTCAAATGAAGAAATACTAACTGAAGGATTTTTTCTATCACTTAACTAAAGGAGCTCTCTTACAAATTTTATTTTCCTACAATAATGTACTCCTTAACATTTTATTTGCCAAAACTGTTTTGTTTCATTTAGAGCAATAAAGGAAAGGTTTTCAATAAAGATTTGCCAAAGTACAATTCATGGATTACATTTAGAAATCCAAAACTACCATTCATTTCCCTGTGTGAATCATATCTATGATCTGACAACTTTATAAATAATGCTACTAAAAAATGCAACTATTTATGTTTCCCTGACAGAAAGAGGAAAGTGACAGTCAGGCAGTATACTAAAATATTCCATTAGCATGGGACTGCCTTTTAACAAATCTTTATGCAAGAAGACTAAAGTGAAGCAGGCTTATTTTAACACCAGGCTTCATAATCAGACACATGAATTGTCACTCCAGTAAAAAAGTTTTTCTTAGGCTAAAGTAGCTAAGAAGTCCGTTTTTGCTTTACATAAGGAGAGCTGGAGGCGACTTCGCAATCCAGAGTGGACAACATTTAAAAATTAACTTTTTTGCTTTGCTTTTTGTTTCTTGAGAACATTTTAACAATTAATTAGAAAATACAGTACTCCAAGTTACTAATTATTGTCATCATTTGAAAATAGCTGTCTTCAATAATATCTTTGACTGCAGTCATGGGGATATTCTGTGCATTTCAAGAGGTGTTATTGAAAACGTTTTTGGTTGTATAACAGAAAGTAAACACCAGTAAGATTCGCATTCACAGCTTCACTTTTCTTCCAGTACAGTAGGTGGGTGGAATGAACATAACATCAGAACATGAGACAGAGAACCGTGTGTAGACTTCTTTTTAATATGTCACTTTGCCAAAGCAATTTAAAAGGCAATTAAAATGTTTGATTAAATTGAAAAAAGTACTGAATTTAAATCAAGGAATGTTATTCTCAGAAGTGCCAAGTACAGTTCTGGTCACCACACTACAAACATATAGCAGCACTTGAAGCTGTGCAGAGGAGAGCAACAAAGTGGACTGGAAGATATGGCCAATATTGCCAGGCTAAGCAAATTAAACCAGTTAAGTCTGGAATGAAAACAATTATGTGCAAGCCTAATTGAGGACTTCTAGGATCTCTGTTGATAAAGCAGAATTCTTTTAGGTAAGTAATGAATTACCTATTCAAGTCCATCCAGACGACTCCTTCACACAAAAGGCTGTGAGAATCGTGAAGAAAAACCAAAGTCATGTAGTAGAAGCAGACACCTTTTCAACTTTTTTAAAACTATTATGATGAGATAATGGGTCATTTTAGCTGTTAATTAACCAAATACATGGTATTGATTGAATGGGCTTATCTTCTTTCTCACACTTGATATTTTTCTTTCTTCTTATATCAAATGAAGTTTCAGATCTCTCCTAGGTTGAATTTTCATTTGGTTACTAATATTTAAGTTTAAAAATAACATTGAATTAAATAAAAAAAAAAAAAAAAATATATATATATATATATATATGTAGTATCATTTTACTCCTTATTCTAAAAAGGAGTAAAAACTTTATTGCGTTAATTGAGACATGAAGGAAGCTTGAGGATCTATTTATTCATCCTGGAGTATACTGTAGCTTCATGTGTGTAACTATTCCAACCCAGACTAAGCATGTGAAAGTTAAAGACCAGGAAACCAAGCATGGGATTTTAATAAATAATACAGGAGACAGAATGTATGGAACTATTTTTATAACATAAAACTATTGTACAAATAAATCTATTTATATTTGTGTTTGTCAGTCATTTCAGGTGTTTGGGGGTACAAAATGATGAACATTCCCCTAATTGCATGATGCACCTTAAAGTAGTGTCATTAGGATTATGCATAAGCTGTCTGCTCAATTAGAGAATTACAGGGGAGTGATTTAATTTCTCTTTAAGCGTAATTGAAGTTGTTGTACTGTTTTTGAAAGAAATCAGGTTATTTTATTTAGTATGTGTAGATGAGTATGCATTGCTTGAGGCTATTCAAATAAAAGTGTAGGACATGAAGTAGGATGATTGCTTATTATGCTTTCTTGAGAAAACAAGGGGTTTTAGAAGTACACATATTTTCATCAGTAGGAAAAGACCCCATGATTTCAAAACTATACAGTACCTAGCTTTTCGTAGATTTGTGGCATTGGTAGCAGAGAGGCAAAGTTGATTGCCTTGTTGCTTCACAGCTCCAGAGTTGTGGGTTTGAATTCCCTTCCAGCTCTGTCGCCTCTTTGGAGTTTTCTGACTTTTCCCATGTTGTTATGAATTATTCTGAAGGTGCTCTAGTTTTCAACTAACACCCCACAGATGTGTGTATGTTAGATTAATTACAAAATTGATATTGTTGGGATACAAGTGAGTGTTTATATGACAATGCCCCATGAAAGATTTGCGTACCATCTACAAGGACTGTTCCTGCCTTATATTCAGTGCTGCTCAAGATAGACTTCTGCTCCAGGTGTCCTTCAGACTGTGTTAAATGGGTGCCGTAAATGGATATAGGCATGGACCTGCAAAATAATGGATCAAAAGCCTTGTCAAATATCAAATAAGGAGTCTGCAGTTTTTACATAAATATAATAAGCTTTATTTTGTCTTTGAACTTTGTTGATTTTATTTTCCTCTTCCTAGCTGCTGACTGGCCAAATCGGGTAGTATTAGTATTATTAATGCCATGTGTACAGAATAATACTGTGAAATTCTTAATTTTTGGCATTTCTGTTGTTGTTCATTTAGGTACTTATGTTTAAAAATATATGCAAAAGTTAAATATTTTTGTATTTGTAAGTCATCTGAGCCTATATTCAGTCAACAGTTCTATGTAATAAAAAGTTGAATTGAAATTCAACCCACCACCATGATACTGTAAGAAATGATTTGTGTTTCCTACTAATTAAAAATGAGGCAGTAACTGTTATGATTTGTCTTTGTTAACAAATTGTTTTGCATATTTTCCTGATCCCTTTTTGTAGCTCTTTATGCTATGGATTTTCTGGATCTCTGAATCCAAGTCTATCACATTTTCCAGCTAGAATGCTATTTTAGAATGGTTAAAATGTTTTTTTTATCCTTTTCTAACACCATCTTGTTATCCTTGCATGTTGCGTGTAGCGATTGTTTCAGTGTTGCTGTGGAGTGTCTCTTGAGAGCGTGCGGTACTGATATCAACCATGCAACGTAATAAAGGACATCATTGTGCCCTTCCTGATCATCCAAGTTTACAGACAAATCAAAGAAACTCTCTGTGTGATTGTGGTTAGTGTTATGGTGTTTGTTTTGTTAAAACACTTTTAGTTTCTACAGGACAGTAGTGAGCCCAGCTTGTTATATGGGTTAGAGACGGTGGCACTGACCAGAAAGCAGGAGACAGAGCTGGAGGTGGCAGAGTTAAAGATGTTAAGATTTGCATTGGGTGTGACGAGGATGGACAGGATTAGAAATGAAGATATTAGAGGGTCAGCTCAAGTTGAACGGTTGGGAGACAAAGTCAGAGAGGCGAGATTGCGCTGGTTTGGACATGTGCAGAGGAGAGATGCTGAGTATATTGGGAGAAGGATGTTAACAATAGTGCTGCCAGGCAAGAGGAAAAAAAGAAGGCCTAAGAGAGCAGCCAAAAGAAGAAGAAGACGTTTCTGGCATTTGGGTTTCATTTTTGGGTAATGTTTTGGGGTTAGACAAAAGATCAAATGGAACCTCTGTTTATGACTTGTTTTGAAAATCATTCTTGATGTTTCTTCTCCTTTACGTGCCTTACCTTGTGTTTGGCAAGAATGTGTTTTATTTTAGTTGGCAGTATAAGTAAGAAGTTTAGTGTACTTGTATATGCTATAATTCTACTATTGCTATTATTAGTACTGCTACCACCACCATCATTACTTCTTAGCTGGAACATAAAAAGTTAAATATTTGTTCAAAGTACAAACCATGTGGCAACAGGAAACACAGCAAGTAAAACTAAATGAACGAAAGTCCCTAACACTAGCCTGATAAAAGAAGCTAGGTGGACAGAGTGAGTACCCACATATTAAGTCCTCATTGAAAAAAGATTAAAATAAGCACAAAAATTCATCAGCATTCACATACAGGATTGCAATCAAAAATAGCATTACTGTGAAAGAGTCTGGAAAGTCTGAAATAATCAGGACAGCTAATGTCACCATGTCCGTGGATCTGTTATAGGGAAAATGATGTGACATCACACACAGGAGCTTGTAAACACACATGCCATGTTGTGTGGCCATGCTGGCCATTTTTCATTGTGATATCTTGGAAATCTTGTACGCTAAAAACATTGGGAGGTGATCAGAAACAAAGTAACAGAAACAAATCACAAACATAGGGGAATGCAAAAACAAATTTACTTGGCTTGAAGACTAATCTTCCATTGGATCAAAGTCTTCGATCATGCCAGGGATGCTTTTTCCTGAATCTGGCCATCCTTCTTGCATGAATTTAGCCAATACTGTCCATCACTCCCTTCTGCTTCTTAAATTTTGCTGAGATAGCATAGTAACATGAATATGCAATTTATAAATGCATTAACATGACAGGCCACATCTGCTGCAGTTTTGCTTTGTTCTGTGTCCTGTGGGCTTCTTGATAATGTGTCTTCTACTATCAGTGTCTTCCCCATTACATATTGTGCCACTGCTCTAAATCAAATTAGTTACACTAACAGTGTCTGGCATCTTATTAGCAGCACATCTAAGCCTTTGCTATTAATCAGCAGGACAAGTGGTTTATTTGTCATGATAAGCTTGAATTTATCTATGCCAACAAGGGCAATGTTTAAGTCTCTCACACGACCACACTCCACTTAAATATTCTTTTCTATTATTCATCTTTCTCATTCAGTGTGTGCCTTGGAGCTTGGCATTTGGGGAAGCTTACCCCTGACTAATTTGGGGTAAAGTTAAGGTGGAATTGGGAGAAAATGAACACATTGTCCACATCCATTTTATCTATCATTTAAAATCAGATGCTGTTATTCCTTGTGTATACTGCTATTTTATTAATAACATTGCTGATTCATGTTTGTAGTTGTTTTATTTTTGATACAAAATTGTAATTCATTTATTTTGAAATATGATTTCAGCACAGGAGGATTCATGACTAAAACTTAGTTTTGCATCATTCGGTTTCTGTAGGGTGAGATTTATTTAGGCACCATAAAACTTTAACAGATTAGGCAGAGCTGCCATTTTTAAGTACTGTATATTTGTTTTAATTTCAAAGGCCTTGCTGGGAAAAATTCTTTTTAGTATCTGACATGCTATTGTGGTGCTTTTAGATTTTTGTTGCATCTTATCTTTTACTTGGATATATTACTTAAGCATTGAGTTGGTTTGTTGTGTGGTGGGTGCGGCAATGCGCTGTATCAGGGTGTGCTCCTAAACTCTCATTAATCCATTCTCCAGAACGTTGTGCACCATTTTCAGATAGAAGGAAGCCCTTTGCATTTCTGCATATTGTGTATCCCAAGTTTTCTTTTAGCCAACAACCATGGTTTACGTTTTTTTCACTCTCACCACTGCTGTATAATTAACTAATAAATCAGTGACTGTGGCTATTGTCACAGTAGCATCTGCATCTTTCACAGGGGCGGTTTCTGAGCATTGTATGTGTTAAATCTTATGCTGATAGTAGTCTATATTGAAAACATAAGAAAAAACTAGTTTCTACTTTTATTTTACCTTTAAATGTAGCTTTATTTGTAAATTATAATTTGAATTTTGTAAATTTACAGATTTGCACTGATCCCTGGTCCATGCATACTTTCTCTGTTGTATACTCCCTTATACAGTATACTTCCCCAAATAATGTGTCATTGTCTTTAGTTCATGCACAATTCTGGAAGGTGGGAGACCACTAATCACATTAATTTTCTCTAGGCTGCTTTCAAATCCCTTTCAAATATATTAGATGGGCTTAGAGGTGAAGTTTCCAATTCCAGTTCAGTTAAGTCCTACAGGTTTGATTCTTTGGAGTATAAATTGTAGTTGAGAATCATGCTGTGTCTTGTTGCTCCTTTTAACTGCTACATCATCAATATGGAGTGATACAGTTTTTAAATCTTACAAGGGAATATTCGGTCAGTCAGTCATTTTCCAACCCACTATATCCTAGCACAGGGTCATGGGGGTCTGCTGGAACACAGGGCGCAAGGCAGGAACAAACCCGGGCAGGGCACCAGCCCACCGCAGGGCACACACACACACACACCAAGCACACACTAGGGTCAATTTAGGATCGCCAATGCACCTAACCTGCATGTCTTTGGACTGTGTGAGGAAAGCCACACAGACACGGGGAGACCATGCCAACTCCACACAGGGAGGACCCAGGAAGCAAACCCAGGTCTACTTACTGTGAGGCAGCAGCGCTACCACTGCGCCACCGTGCCGCCCTGGGAATATTCAGTTTCTGCTAATATTTTTAGATATGTCAACTCTGGATCAAAAATTAAAATGATACCTAGTAGATGGCATAATAAAATTAATTAAAAAAAAACGCAGTGAGCAGTGAGATTGCCAGAAACTGCAGTTACACTGGATGGATGTAAAAACTGTCACCCCAGCCAGCTTCACAAGTGTCTCCTCCATATTCTATAGCTGTGACTTGCACAAATGACTCACAAAAAAAAGAAAATGCCTTTGGTTTATTTTTATGGGTTGTAACACACAAAAGAGAAACCAAAAGTTTAAGATTAATGTGGCAGTCAATCATATGGCCCTTCATGAATGGACAAAACAGGAACTGCAAACAAGAAAGTGCTTCAATCATGAACAGGAAATTGTTTGCTATTGAAATTTATTCTTTGTGAGAGAGTCTCTTCTTTTTTTCAGGTAAAGTTCCAACAACAAATTGTGCAACCTGTGCCTTTTACTTACAGTAACATGGTGTTGAGTATGTTATCAGTTTGACTCAAACCCTGATGTGAGATGTAAACACATATTCAACAAAATGATAAAACTCCAAAAATTAGGGAATAAACATTGCAAAAACTGATAAAAAAAAATCAAAAATGACCAGTGATAACAATACCAGCCTAAACCTTTATCTTTTCGATTTATCTTTATCTGAAAAAAGTAAAGGTTATGTCCACATAAAAAATTAAATACAGTCAGAAACACTAGGTTTAGGCTGTGTAACTTGCAAATACCTGATGTTGTGTCTCTGATTTTCTTTTTTCATTTCACTGTTGACATGTTGTGAGCAGATAGATTGGGACCAATGATACCAGAAGGAGTGAGACAAAAAGTGGTTGATAAACAGGCATGTTTGCACTCAGAAGTCAAAAAAATCAGTCATTGAAGAACAAAATTCTAAAGCAAAATTTGTAAGTTGAGAAACAAATCAAAAGGTCCTGACCACCAGAAAATTCTTTCCTTAGATGTCTAGAATTCTATGGATGTTTATTTTGAACATATCCAAAAACTTAAGTGACACTGAGGCTTAGTTTTAAATTACTTTAGTCATTGTGATGTCACATGTCACCATGTCATCAGCAAGAAATATTGTTGCCAACAAAAAATGTGGATGTGAGGAAATCTCAAAATAGCAATAAAAATGTGAATTATTTAGTTCATATAAAAAATCTGCCAAAACTGCACTAAGGACAAAGCTAAGATTCCTAACAGGAAACACCTCTATTGTTTTATCTTCTGAATCACCCAATTATCATTCTCTGTAGTTCCTCTTTACCTTTCAGGAGAAGCAGAAGTAGCAGCAGCAGCAATAGTAGTATTGTCGTGTGTACAGTAACGGCATTCTTTGAGGGTTGAGTGTTGAGTGTACCATATATGGTTCAGCTCTTTCCAACAGTTGGACTGTGTACAAGCTATGCAAGTTTATATTTGACTTCTCTAGCTTCCTGCTACCCTGTAAGTCATTGTGGATACATCAGCTCCATTTTCTGCGTTTTACCAGTGTCCAGTATATCTCAAAAGTGTTAGTCCATTGGTCTTCACTGCTTGCATGCTGCTTTATAAAATATGTTTACCTTCTCTGTCACAAGGTTTCTCTAACTATTTTCAATAACAAAACCATATTTGTCCCTTTTTCTTACATTTGCTAATTCCATCCCTGTTGGACTGTCTTTACCTTTTTTCTTGTGTTGTACTCTTTCGTCTGTGCTGATAATTTATGAACCATTTGGATGTGTAATGTCGTCTGCCCATGCTGAGTAATTTGTAATTCAAGTCTGTTATTAATTGTATCTCCTCAACAAGTAATTTTTTAAAATCACCAACACAAGCCTATCAGTAATATGTTTGTTCTTTTCTCTTTAAAGTTGCAGTTGTTTATAATGGCTATAATAAATGCTTTGGCTCTAGTACCCATTGTTTCGTATGTGCTGATGTGGTGGCATCCATGTTGCACTGTGCGTTGGAGGCGGAGTGAGAGAGATCTCATCTGACATCACCAGGAAGCATTCTACTTCTCATTAGTCAGCCTGTCCACACACAAACAGTTAATGAAGTTCTTCTTTAGCTGATGCTGTAAAGAGGCTGCTTTTGAGTGCTGTCTGTAGCTGACAAACTAGTGCATTGAGAATAACTTGATACTTAACACCAAATAACTAAAGAACTGCTTATTGATTTCAGGAAGAAGCAGGATGACCATCGCCCACTGCATATAAGCACTGACAGAGTGTAGAGAGTCTCTAGTTTTAGGTTCTTGGGTACCTACATCTCAGAAGATCTCATATGGACAATAAACAAACTGACTGGTTAAAAAAGCACAACAGTGACTTTACTTTTTAAGAAATCTCTGGAAAGTTGATCTGTCACAAAAGCTTCTGGTGTCTGTCTATATTTTCCATTAAGAGGGTCCTGACTCATGGGATACTCATGTGGTTCGGCAGCAGCTCAGCAGCTGACAATAAGGCTCTGCTGAGAATTATAAAAACAGCAAAGAAAATGACCATCACACCTTTGCCTACCTTGGAAAGCATCTACAAAAAGACATCAAGCATCATAAAGGACTTGTATCACCCCGTACACGAATTGTTTGAACTTCTCCCCTCAGTGAAGAGATTTTGGTCCATTAGAGCATGGACCACAAGGCTGATGAAAAGTTTCTACCCCAAAGCGATTACTACACTAAATTCTCTACTACAATTACACACCTTACAGACATAACTGTGAATTATCATATCCATCATTATTTTTATTTTTTAACTTGTGCAATATTATTCAATGATTTTTTGCACATGCCGACAATTGTGTAATGTGCGAGCTGTATATGTGAGAATATTAAATATTAGATGTGTGGTTTTTAATAGTATAGTTTTGAGCATCATTTCAGATTGTGTACCGGAATCGCATTGTATGTGTTATGCAATGTCAATAAAGGAATCTTATTAATATTACTATGGCAGTTACCACATTGCAAACCTGTGAACTGAGATAGTTTAATGGTGTGAGACCATTGCAATACAGCTGCAATAGCCGGAGGTCTTTGTACTGTGGATAGAATATGTGGGTAGAGTATGGTGACAGAGCCATGGAGAATGGTGGGACCTGAGTGAGAGAGGGAGCTTAACAGAACTTTTTTGCATGAACAATGAATGTAATTCTTCTTTAGCTAATTCTGTAGAGATTCGGCTTCTGAGGGTTCATGGGTTCATGACTGACCACCGGCAGTTACCACAGAACAAATCTGCAAACTGAGATGGACTTGTGGCTTGAGTTCACAAAAATACAGCTAATACACCTTTCTTGAAATATACTTGTCTTTGGTACAAATGCTCATTAAGCTTTTCTAGTGCCACATCTTAGGTATCTTTCTTAGTTTTTCTTTCAAAAATAATATGCTTAAAACATTTTATGCTGCATTTCCCACTAAATAATATTCTGACCTAAACATTTCTTTCTTCTTAATTTAGCATGTAGATACTTTACAACAACAACAACAACATTTATTTATATAGAACATTTTCATGCAAATGATAAAGCTCAAAGTGCTTTACAGGATGAAGAAAGAAAAGTTTATAAAAAATAAAAATACAAAATAAGATTAGGCAATACTAAATAACAATGAATAAACTAAGGTCAGTTGGCTGGGAGGACAGAAAAAACAAAAAAAAAAAACTCCACAAGGTTGGAAAAAAAAATCAAATCTGCAGGATTTCCAAGGCCATGAGACCGCCCAGCCCCCATTGGGCATTCTTCCTAACATAAATGTTCTAAATCAGTCCTCGTGGTTTTCAGGCTTTACGTGGAAGAATTAGTGAATGATGGTCATGACCACCTCTGACCATCAATCTATCAATGCTCAATGTAGGGACTGCATGGTGCCTTGATCAGGTGGTGGTGGCACAGATCGCCACCAAAGAAAACCGGAAAGAGAACAGTAGAGAAAGTAGGGGTTAGTACAGATCATGGAGCCATGATAAAAATGATAATTCAATGCATATACATATACAGAATATCAGGGTTACACTAAAATGAAGATATAAGAAAGCCATGTTAAAATAATGGGTCTTTAGCGTTTTTTTTATGTGCTCCACCGTATTAGCCTGGCGAATTTCTATCACTAAACGATTCCAGATTTTAGGTGCATAACAGCAGAAGGCTTCCTTTACCACTTCTTTTAAGTTTAGCTCTTGGAATTATAAGCAGACACTTATTTGAAGATCAAAGGTTACGATTTGGAGTGTAAGGTGACAGGCATTACCAAATATAGGATGGAGCAAGATTATTTAAGGCTTTGTAAACTTTATAAGTCATTAATATTTGCTACCCTGCTAGCTAGTAGAACTTCAGCAAATTTGTATGTTTTTTCCCTACATGTTGCTCTTCAAATATCATGTTGAGTACAGTAAATAATCCATGCCTTTCAATTTTTTTTTAATTTTTATTGTTTTTCACCACAATAGAGCAATTGTGTACAATATTTTGAGCTTTCTGTTTATATTCCCAAGAAAATCACTCCATCCTTCTTTTCAGGCACACTCCAGCTTTTTAGATATTGTGGCTGGTGCCTTAACTAGGAGGACATCAGAACAAACTTCAATTAGTAGGTTCCATTTGTGGACTCAGCTGCTCTATTCCAGTATCAAGGCCTTTCAATGAAAACCTGCAGTACAACTGAAGCAGATCTGGCCATCTTACTGCCACCTACAAGCTTGTGATTGACAGCAGCAGCTCTTATTCAAGTCAGAAGTTTCTTTTTTATGTGTGGGTGTTTTTTTAGATCATTTTTATATTTTTTTTAACTTCTGTAACTAGGTATTTCACTACAATTTTTCATTATGTGTATAATTGAATGTGGCAAATAATATTTGATTTGATTATTATTCAGCTTACTCAGCCCCATAGTACATGTTTAACAAACTGCAACTTATACTCATTCTTTGACTTAAATCAAAGACCTTCATAGCAGTAAAGAAGAAGAAGAAGGGAAAGTCAACCATAAACACAAATGAGAAGCTGTTACTTTAGCATTGCAAACAGAGAGGATAGAGGAGCAGTCAATTCACAGCAAAGAGAGGAGTGCCAAAGCCAAGCTACAACAGCAATGAATACAAAAAAAAAACAACCAATGTCACCTGTCGGAATTCCAGTCATGAAAAGCTAAGAGAATACTGAGCGATCAAGGAGATAAAGAAATTGTTACTGTGCCAGAATAAAGATAGGTGGTTTTTTTTTGCATTTCTAAGAACTTGCAAGACCCACTGCAGATGCTTCAGTGTTAGTGTTTTCTGTCACTTAAACCTGTAGTGGTCTGTACTGTTGCCTGCCATTCAGAGAGGCCAACAATTTTTTTTTACATTCAGTATTCAACTTTTGTTCTAATTCTTTCCTGCAACGGAATATACATGGTCTTGATACAAATGACAAAATATATCAATATTTAAGTGGCTCTGAGTAAAATAGTAACTTGCAGAAAATGGCTACATACAATAACGTGGTTCATAAATTGGACTAATTACAATCTGCCTTCTTTTTGATTTTTTTAAATTCGCTCCTTCAAAGGTTTTAGTCACTCAGCACAGCACTGCAAAGCACAACAGCTCGCAAAGGAAACTGCAGGTCTAGGCCAGACAACGTGGACACCCTTGACCAGGTTCTAAACAGAAGAGAGAAACTCTGAGTTGAGTTCTTTCTGGTGGTGATTAACAAATTCACCATTGATCTTTAATTGAAAATCTGCAGTACAACTGAGCAGATTTGACCATCTTACTGCCACCTACGATCCTCTAATTCACAGGCAGCTTAAACGTCAACATGTAATTTCTTTGGATTTCTTATCCAACTCAAAAAATACTTTCCAAGGAAGAAATATACAAGTCTTTCCAGAATTTGAAAAGTATGCATAAAGATGATCTAGACAAGAACTTATACAATGACAGATGAGTCTGAGAAGCCAAGAAAGGTTGGGGGACCACCCTTGGTAGCCCCATTTAATAATAATTCAAACAACAGTAGCAAATGGCTCTAACAAAAAATGTTATGCTGTCATTTTCACTAGCATCAGTTTGCAGTAGGAGCTCTGTGTGATAAGAGGTCCTTGGAGAAGAACGATTTTTAAATACATTTTTGGGCCCAGAGTGTGCAGGCTACAAATGGATGTGGGTGTGCGCATGCCGGCACCACTCCAGGGTTGACTGGGGTGCTTGACTAATTCCACATTCACATGTAAATATGACTGGATCAGTCAGGTGCCTCATTCACACCGTAGGGAGGTAGAGGGCAACATCTGCATCCAACTGGCAGTATATAGGGAGCCTGCCCAGCAGAGAGGTGGAAAAG
The DNA here is from genome assembly GCA_026402145.1 of Polypterus bichir lapradei. Taxonomy (NCBI): domain Eukaryota; kingdom Metazoa; phylum Chordata; class Cladistia; order Polypteriformes; family Polypteridae; genus Polypterus; species Polypterus bichir. The sequence continues at coordinate 4,733,270 of JANRMT010062832.1, read as the reverse complement.
ACAAATAAAGAAAAGAAAGACATGGAGATTAAAGAGAGAGAGGGAAAGGCCAGAAATGGGATGGAGCTGGTGTAATGTAAAAGGGGAAGCAAGCAGACAGGAAAGTGAGGCCCGGGTGAGGAGCATAGGGCCAGATGCTGAAGAAAGGGGCAAAGAGATCACTCCAGCTGAGGACTTTTTGCAGCAGGAGCAACCATGTGTTTCAGGAGGTTCCCACAGAAGCCTGACGGACTGCAGCATGGATAGAACAAGGAGCAAAGCTTGGTATGACACCCTGCAAAGGTCAACAGACTGGCAATAAGGGCTGAAGCTGGATAAAAGGGTTGTTCTGTGCCTACTGGTGGATATCTCCTCAAGCTGAGGAATCCACAAAGGGTAAGCTGAGAAATTGGTTTTAGAAAGAAGCAGTGATGCCCGTCATTTTTAAAACAAGATGTTAGTCCTTGATTTATACTTCCTTTTTATGGAATATTTTAACCTCCACTTATTGGCATCTAGTTTTATGGATTATTCTTTTTATTGACTATTTATTAAAGAGCTTGCAATATTTGCACTTGGACTGAATAAATAGCACATTTGCACCAACCTCTAGCTGAGCGTGTGTGTCCTCATTTGCATGGCTCAACTTATTTTACAACTATCGATGGTTCTGGGTTCAAGTGGCTCCCAGAAGCAACCAAGGAGTGTGGAACGACCCGAACCGTCACATTCTGTCCTCTAGGAAAGTTTACAACTGAGTTCACCTTCCACAAGTGAGCTAGCGTTGTATTCCAGGGAGTGGGAGGGTTTGGCAGGTGGTGAGTGAGGTCAGTAATCCCTCTTGAGCGCTTTTTCTTGGTTGTGGAGGAGGAAGGAGAAGATAAGGTTAGCATCAGCACCCCATCTCTTTCCAGGGTGGAATTGCTTATCTTGTCAGAGCCAGGAAGATGGTTCCCAGATGTGCATGTGTGACAATCCATTAATGTTTTGAATTTCTATCCAAGTACCAGTGCTGACCTACTATCTCAGTGTTTATTTCTGTTACTTAATAAGATGAGAACCTACTCTGTTTTTCTAAGTGTTGATATTACTTTAATGATATATCAAAGTCTGCCTGTTATGAAAGATAATTTTCCAAAATGGGCATCATCAAGCATTCGTTCAGCACCTCTATGGTCAAGCAGTAGTTCAACCATTTACTACTGATATCTTTTGAATTTGATCTTTCATATCAGATGAATTTCACTAACATCAAACAAATAACAAACAAATTTCCTTCAAAGAAAAAAAGGAAAAAGATCCAATACCATCATCTATACTTTTTTATTCTGAATCTCCTCCTAATCTATGCTAATTAATGATAACAGCACCTCAGGTCTAAAACAAGTTTTGATAAATGGTATTGAGTGAGAGGGCTCCTGTTTATTTACCAGATATAATGGTTGTGTTTTTTGTGTTGTCTTTGATCATTTACAGTATTCAGAGGCTGTGTATTTATGTTTGACTTTCCCATTATGTTATAATATTTTCAAATACTCTAAGCAGTCCCTGGTATTTTATTATTATTGCTGTGCAAAAAATTTTCATCTTAAAGGACCTGAGACTTTTCCTAGACTAGGGACACAAAATGTCTTAATCCAGCCCCGCTAATCTTAATTTATTTATTTCCAAAACCATTATTTTTTATTACAGAAAAAGGAATTTGTAATTTTAACATTTCAAAATTTCATAGCTTCTGGGACAACTGTGAGAGAAAAATAAAAAAATGTATGACTAAATTGCAGCACATGCTGAAGAAAGTTGTTTGAGATTGGGAGCATGCAGAGTGGTGTCTCAGTTTCCTGAATCTCCCATTTTGTCCCTTAAACTTAAAATGCCTCAACTTGACATCAGAAAATCTTTGCCCTTGAAATTTCGTTCAGTGAGCCAAGCTATTACAATAAAAAAAGTCTGCATGAATAAATATCTTGTGGCAAAAATTGCTTTAATAAACAATGCAGTAACTGTACAGCAATGAACTCAGAAAGTGTAAATTACAGTGTTTACTTTCTATTTGTAATTTTGATTGAAGAGAATTTCCTAAAATATTACAGTTGCTCACAAACTGAATATTAGGTGAGAAAGTGATTGTAAAAATAATTAATTTTTCTCTGATTTGTAGTGTAAAGAAAGCATTCTTACCTAAAAATAATATTTCTTCCACAGATGATAACTTTTTAATTATGGTTTCCTTTTAAGTGCAACTGTGTTTAATTCTACGCACACATTTGCTTTGTATCGTTAGACAGTGAAAACTGTCAAGAATTCTTTTGACCAAAATGTGTGACATTTCAAGGAAATTAATTTAGTGAGTACTGACGTTTCTATTATGCAGCTGGTAATGTATTTTTCTAAATATAGAATTAATTATAAGAGATCTGAAAAAAGAAAGAAAACAGTATTTAAGTGTACAGCTAATAGACACAGAGATGAGCTACAGAAAAGGCACAATTAATCATGATTACTGTGTATAGGTACTGTAATTCGTGCTTCAACAATTAAGAGTGAACTGCTGATTTTTTTCTTCCATCCATAGTTTCTAAGCATCTTTTTTGCTGATGAAATTGTGTTGTGTAGAAAATAGGAAGTTAGAAGAATGGAAAAGGGCTTTGAAAGATAGAGGATTGAAGATAAATATGAAAAAGGCAGAATATATAAGGCTTAATGATGGTCAGGATTCATAAGTTAGCCTGCAGGGAGAGCTATTGAAAAGAGCGGATAAATTTAAATATCTAGGATCAGTGGTAGCCAGAGATGGAAAACTAGACACAGAGATAATCCGTAGAGTGCAGTGTGCATAGAACAATTGGAATAAGGTGGGAGGAGTATTGTGTGATCGAAGAATAAAGGCGAAGGTTAAAGCTGAGGTTTTTTTAGAAAGAAGTAAGACTAGCAATGATGTATAGAGCTGACATATGACCAGTAAGGGAAGTACAGAAATGAGAATGTTGAGATGGATTTGTGAAGGTTACAAAAGGACAAAATAAGAAATGAGACAATCAGAGGTACAACAAAAGTGGGAGCGATATCTTAGAAAGTCCAGTTAAGTAGATTGAAATGGTATAGACATGTGATGAGGAGAGACAATGTATACGTGGACAAATGAGTGATGGGAATGGAAGGACAAGGAAAGAGAAAGCGAGGGAGGGCAATATGAAGGTGAATAGACAGAGAAAAAGAAGATTTGAACGAAAAGGGTCTGACTAGGGAGGAGGTGCAGGACTGAGCTGTTTGAAGAAGTTTGATCAAACACATAGAAGTTGGAAAAGATGAAGAAAAAGAAAAGAAGAAGTTTCTAAGCATCCCAACAAAGTGCAGGGTCACAGGGCCTTGAGCTTGTTTTGCCATCATAGGATGCAAGGCAGAAATCAACTTTCAATGGGTTGAAAGTATACTACTGGGCAAAATCATTCACACTCACCCATTCAATCACACAAGGCCAATTTAGAGTTTATTAACTCATTGCACAAGTTTTTAGGCTGTTGGTGGAAAACAAGAACCTAGAGAAAACCTTGCATAGACACAGGGAAAATGCGATAACTTATAGACAATGTCATATTGTCTTATTGTTTTATTATAGAAAAACTGAGGTATGAAGGAGTCGTGTTCCTTATTAATAGCAAAACTACTACAAATGCTATTAAAACAAAAAGTATTTCTTTCATCTTTTAAGCATTCCATGCACACTTGCTACTGACCTGACACCGGTCCTTAATGTCAGTCAGTAGAGTTATAATAAGTTATTTATTTACAGGGCTATCAAAAATTAACAGTAAAAGATTGTGTTCTTTCACAAAAGACAAAAATATGACACCACAAAATGATTTGCAATAAGAAAAGCTCAAGCTGAAGTGACACATACTAAAATCAAACTAAAGTTCTCTTTCTCCTTTTCCCCACCATAAGCAGTTTCAGATATTCAGTTTGTTAGATTTTTCTTGGCACTTAACATGCACAGGTCTTTACCATATGGTTTGTACACTTGAGTTTCCATTTACTTGACAGACATCAGTCTTTCTGTGCCACACTCCCAAGATTGACAGTTCTTAATGCATTCAAGCCTCTGCGTGTTGACACCCTGGAGACTGCATTACTTATAACTTCTAAATTATTACAGCCAAGGTCTATTTTCTCTTCACTGAGTGATCATTTGAACTGGGATTTCTTTAATTTACTAAATGAGACAATTAGGTGCTATACATTTTGGGCATGCTTGTCCATTTGGGTTTCTTAAATTTTGTCGATGTTTTTCATGAGTACAAATCATGGAGCATAATCCTTCAGAGTCTGATGCATCCATTTTTATTGGCTATCCCCTACTGTATGTGGTGTCATTGGCCTTCTCATCTGAACCCTGCTAAAAGTATTTTTTCATGAAATAGAGCAAACAGCACCACAGGATTATTTCTTGGTGTTAAGGATAGCTTTCTAGGACTTGGGCAGAATGGAAGTCTAACGGGAATAGGTCTAATACATTAATAGAAAAGTAGGTTATCTTTAGAACTCTACAAAATGATATAAAAAAATAAAGCTATTGTGTACTTTTCAAACCTTCAAAGTGAAGTATCAAAGAGTAACCTCTAAGCAGCATATTCAACAAAAGACAGGGCACAGTAGAATAGTCCATTACACTTAAATATAGTCACACTTATTCTGTGGCTGTTTTGATTTACAAATAAATGTTATGATCAGCAGGGTATTTAAATATTTTGTGTGTTTCAATGAATGAAAAATAAATATGCATAGATATATTTAGGGGTTTTGGAACTCAAAGATTGTTGTTTTTTGTATAAAGGCAATTTGAAAAAGTTGAAAAATGTTTAGTGTTATACTATGACACCATCTTTGTTTTGCTATGGGTGTCACCACTGCTGAGCAAAGATGTAAGGTCTTACCATGGAAATTATACCCTGAATTTCCTGGAATGCTTCATGTGTTGATGACAGCAGAGCAACACTATAATAAAGGTCAGCATATGTTTAAAGTATCTAAGAATCTGAGGTTGCGGATAATTCCCTGTGTAGAGTGAAAGCAAAAAAGTTTGAACATTGTCTCCCTGGTTTAGTATTTAGTTTTAGTTTTATGTTGTTTAAGTTTGGGTTAGCAAATTAATTCTGATGACAGATTGGTTTGATCTTCGGCATTGACTTTGACTTGTTCCTGACATGTTTATCTTCTGGTTATTATCATTCAAAATTATACTGTTTCACCCCAAGTCAGTAAAGCTAGTGGTGAGAACATGTTTTTATTATCACTTGTATGCACTAATATGTATATAAACTCAATATTATACCTTGCATATTTCTAAATTCCCCAAAAATAACATACTCCTGTGATATCTTGAAATTTCAGAATTCAGATGAATAGTGGTATGGCCAGAGGCAGCCCATCCTCATCAGCAAACTAGGTTATTGCATGGGAGTGGAAATTCAGGGGGGCCAAATGTAGAAACTAGCCTTGCTGCAAGACACAGGAGAGCGCCTATCCTGAGAACTTACCTTTAAACAATTATGCAACTTATTAGAAACTTGATGGTAGAGCACATCATCCATCCAAGTGCTTTAAATAATAATAAAAATAATACTATTTATAAACAGTAGCACCTTCTCCATGCTCAAAGCTCAAATATTCAAAGGGAAACAATAAGAATAAAAACAAGCAATGAAATTAATATCTCAGTATACAAACTACTATGAAACTCTAAATACCCAATAATAGATACAGTATATACAGTACATGAAAGTTAAAGTTCTGAATTTGAACAAGTAACAATAAACAGGAAAAATGACAAAGCCAACTTATGTATACTTAATCATGTTGAATGGCTGAGGAATGTGTCACTCCTAACTTAGACTGTCAGTCTCTGAATCTTTGGCACTGTTACCAGCTCTGATGAGCGGGGGGTGTGAAATTGTCGATTAAGAGTAAACTGAAGCACACTAAAACAACCTAAACTCACTGACTGCGAATGCAAGACGAGGAGCCAGTTAAAACTCCAAAAACACAGTTGGTCTTTAATAATAATATAATGACACAGCACAATTTTAATGGATTGGCCATAATATCCATAGCACATGAAATGGTAAAGAACATTGAAACAAAAGGTGCATTTAAGACATATTGGGCCATGAAAGTTTGGAATACAAAGATTTGAAAGCAAAGCTTAGTTAATGTAATAATACAGAAAAATTCAATAAGGCATATTTAGTTAGTTGTGTAGATATGCTATCAGTCTGGTTTGTGTTTTTTTCCTTGTTGATGTTCAGTTTGCGTCTTCTGATGTGTACAAGCCTGGAAGTGAATAGGTGGGGGAGGATGTGCTTTACAGAGCGCTCTATTTGTAATGGAGCCCTACATGGGTTTGGTTCCTTTCTTGTGACCAGCAAACTAGTTAGAAACAGATGCATGGATGGACTTTGCAATTACTTCAGACTTAGTCTTCTTCTTCTTTCGGCTGCTCCCATTAGTGGTTGCCACAGCAGATCATCTTGCTCCATATCCTCCTGTCCTCTACATCTTGCTCTGTCACACCCATCACCTGCATGTCCTTTCTCACCACATCCATATACCTTCTCTTAGGCCTTCCTCTTTTCCTGTTGCCTGGTAGCTCTATCTTTAACATCCATTTCCCAATATACCCAGCATCTCTCCTCTGCACAATGCAATCTCACCTCTCTGACTTTGTCTCTCAACCATCCAACTTGAGCTGACCCTCTAATGTACTAATTTCTAATCCTATCCATCCTCGTCACACCCAATGCAAGGCTTAGCATCTTTAACGCTGCCACCTCCAGCTCTGTCTCCTGCTATCTGGTCAGTGCCGCCATCTCCAATCCATATAACAAAGCTGGTCTCACTACCGTCCTGTAGACCTTCCCTTTCACTCTTGCTGATATCTGTCTGTTCACAAATCATTCCTGACACTCTTCTCCACCCATTCCACCCTGTCTGCACACTCTTTTTCACCTCTCTTCCACAATCCCCATTACTCTGTACTGTTGATCCCAAGTATTTAAACTCATCCACCTTCACCAACTCTACTCCCTGCATCCTCACCATTCCATTGACCTCCCTCTCATTTACACATGTATTCTGTCTTGTTCTACTGACCTTCATTCCTCTCCTCTCTAGAGCATATCTCCACCTCTCCAGGGTCTCCTCAACCTGCTCCCTACTATCGCTACAGATCACAATGTCATCAGCAAATATCATAGTCCACAGGGACTCCTGTCTAATCTCGTCTGTCAACCTGTCCATCACTATTGCAAATAAGAAAGGGCTCAGAGCTCAAACTCAGTATCCGTCTTAAAAATGTGAATGCTTCAGTATTTGGATTTGGATTTCAGAATTCTGACTAATTTCTGTCTTTCATCAGTTGGGAGCATACATTTTAGATATCTTCTTCCATCCCCCCTTCCAAATCTAGGCTAAACAATCATCTTTTGAAATTTACTCTTCCCTCCGCACACCTAACAAGTAAATATTAAACTGTGCAAATGACCTCTGAAATTACATGCAACAAAGTGGACTGTGAGTCACGGGATAAAAATAAGATGTCAAATTTATCAATAAAATAACATACATTTTATCATCAAACTGACACAAGGTCTAGATTGGAAGATGGGCCACACTTTATTGTCCATAATTAATGTGTATATAATAATGTGTAAATAATGTGTATTCTTCTAGTTGATGTAATCAAAATGTTTAAGAAATCAAACTATGTAATAATCTAGTAAAACATTTTCAGCAAGTTTGTCATAAGACATAGTTTGCATGTATTGCAACTTAGACAATGGAGTATTTACTTGAAAAGAAATTAATCTAAAATTAAAAATGTGTATAGGTAATAAAAGACTTAAAAAATCTTTCAAGGAAACATTTTCCATTGATTATTGTGTTTACTGCAGTTACAGTATTTTTCTAATTGTGTAATCATGACATGAAACAAAATTCATGAGTTAGAAAAGGAACATCAACTAAGATAGAAATGCAAGTTCACAACACTCTGAACCCAAGAGGTGTTAAGCAGTTAGATAAGCAGGCGGCACTATAAGCTATTTTTGTCCTTTTCTTTAGTAAATAATAGGAAAAAAAACAGCACAATGTGTTGTAGAATTCACAAAGCAATTATTTAAACATATTCTTCATATGTGACTGGAAGGAACCTAAGAAAGGCCAATAAAGATCTGGCAGAAGAGGCAGAGAAAAGCAGCTTTTGGCTCTGGTTGAGGAGAAAGGATAGGAGCTGGGGAAAACCCCAATAACAGCTGCGGGGGTGACAGGGAGACGTCCCTGTCACTGCTCCGCCACCAGGAGATGTTCTCGCGATTAAAGGAGCGAAACGTTGGTGAATGGTGGTTCCTAGCTGAAGATCCTGCAGCTGACCCATGGGCACCGGAGGCGGTGCGACAGACAGCAATGCCAAGCAGGTTATACCACCTACCTGTACATCGACTGTTACAAATACATTTGGCAAAGTAATATGTTTTTGGTTTTGTGTTTTGGTCTTATTCACATTTATAATTTCCATTACAAACAAATAAGCTGGTTTTACATACACAATACACAGTAGTACAGTACTATATATGGGATCACCAAAAAGATGGTTGTTTTTTGAATGCTTAATATATGTTATCAGCATATTTGGAATATTCAAAAATTATTGTTATTTTAGACTGTATCAACAGTGTATCTAAAAGGGTTAATCTAACATTACTGATCAATCACACTATTGCAGATACAATTCAATAGCACTCTTTACTAGGTTCAGTCTCTGAGTAATACAGTCAGTGCAGTATTGTGTCTGTTCAGCAAGAACATCCACCAGACAATGTAAAAGTTGCACACAAACAATATAAAGAGCACATTTGTCCTCAAAAAGATGGAGAAGGAGGGAGAGAATTGTTAAGCTGAACTTTGGTAGGGCACATTTTGAACAGATGCGGCAAAGTCTAAGTAGGATAGACTGGGATAAGGTTTTAAGTGTGGAGATAGTTGAGGAGCAGTGGAACAGGTTTAAAAATGTTTTACATGTAATGCAGGACAGATATATGCCTACATTTGGAATTAATAGTAAATTTTTAAAAACTCCACAGTGGATTAATAAAGATTTAAAAAAGAAGATACAAAGGAAAAAACTGCTTTATAACGCATATAAGGCTAATGACTGCAAAGTGAATCGTTGAGTGTATGAGAACATGAGAGCATCCATTAGGAAGGATATCAGGGAGGCTAAAAGACAGTTGGAGAGGAATATAGCAGATAAGGCCCTAAGAAGACCCTAAGAAATTCTTTCAGTATTTTAGTAGCAAAAGAACAGTCAAAGAGGAGGTCAAGTGCATCAGAAATAGAAAACGGGAATTAAAAGATACAGACAATGAAATAGTGGATGCCCTAAACTTACATTTTTCTGAGGTGTTTACAAGTGAGCAAGTGGATAACCTCCCAGAGGTAAACGCAACTACTAAGGAGGTACTGAGGGATTTGGAAATTGTAGAGGGAGAAGTGCTGCTCCGATTAAATAAGATGAAATCAAACAAATCACCAGGACCAGATAATATTTACCCTCGAGGTCTTAAGGAGGCTAGTGAGTACATATATAAACCCTTGACACATATTTTTAGGAGGTCACTGCACACTGGAGAGATTCCGAAGGACTAAAAAATGGCAAATATCATCCCATTATATAAAAAGGGTGACAGGGTAGATCCAAGCAACTAAGTAAGCTTAACATGCATCACAGGAAAATTAATGGAATGAATTATTAAGGATAAGATTGAGCAACACATGGCAAAGACAGGAGTTATTCTGAACAGTCAGCATGGGTTCAGAAGAGGGAGGTTGTGTTTTACTAACATGCTGGAATTCTATGAGGAGGCAACAAAAGGATACGATCAAAGTGGAGCATATGATATTATTTATCTTGACATTCAAAAAGCATTTGATAAGCTGCCACATTAAGAGGTTGGACATCAAGCTAAAAGAAGTGGGAGTTGAAGGTGATGTTTGTAGATGGGTGCAGAATTGACTCTGACAATGGAAGCAGAGGGTGATGGTGCAAGGAACCTCATCAGAATTGGCCGATGTTAAGAGTGGTGTTCCACAGGGGTCAGTGCTAGGGCCGCTACTATTTTTAATATATATAAATGATTTAGATAGGCATGTAAGTAACAAGCTGGTTAAGTTTGCAAATGATACCAAGACAGGCGGATTGGCAGATAATTTGGAATCTGTTATATCATTACAGAAGGACTTGGATAGCATACAGGCTTGGCCAGCTTTGTGGCAGATGAAATTTAATGTCAGTAAATGTCAAGTATTACACATAGGAAGTAAAAATGTTAGGTTTGAATACACAATGGGCGGTCGGAAAATCAAGAGTACACCTTATAAGAAGGATTTAGGAGTCATAGTGGACTCTAAGCTATCGACTTTCAGACAGTGTTCAGAACCATTAAGAAGGCAAACAGGATGTTAGGTTATATAGCACGATGTGTGGAGTACAAGTCCAAGGAGGTTATGCTCAACCTTTATAATGCACAGGTGAGGCTTCATCTGGAGTACTGTGTGCAGTTTTGATCTCCAGGCTACAAAAAGGACATAGCAGCACTAGAAAAGGTCTTGAGAAGAGCGACTAGGCTGATTCCAGGGCTACAGGGGTTGAATTATGAGGAAAGATTAAAAGAGCTGAGCCTATACAGTTTAAACAAAAGAAGATTAAGAGGTGACATGATGGAAGTGTTTAAATTATGAAGGGAATTAGTCCAGTGGATCCAGACTGATATTTTAAAATGAGTTCATCAAGAACACGGGGACACAGTTGGAAACTTGTTAAGGGTAAATTTCACACAAACATTAGGAAGTTTTTCTTTACACAAAGAACGAGAGACACTTGGAATAAGCTATCAAGTAGTGCGGTAGACATTAAGTCTTTAGGGACTTTCAAAACTCAACGTGATGTTTTTTTAGAAGAAGTAAGTGGATAGGACTGGTGAGCTTTGTTAGGCTGAATGGCCTGTTCTCATCTAGAGTTTTCTAATGTTCTAATGTTCTAGTGAGAGCCTCCCATGTTACCATCTGCTTAGTCATCACCTCAGCATTCTCTACTTATTACGTGACTTGACATTGGAGACAAAGCTGACAGACTAAACTACAATAACTATACATGTTGATTAATAGACAGTTTCACTATGTGGCAAGTCATAGCTGTGGGTTTCTGTACAGATGTTTGGAATATTTAAATTATTATTGTTTCAATTATAATAAATAGGAAAGCAAAATGACCAAAAGAAGCCCACTAAGTTAAAGAGAAAGGTAAGGCAACCCAGACATGTCCGAGGACCTGGCAACATTAGACATGCCTTCCTTTCTAATTGGCTAACGTGGATTCAATGTCAAATGTCTCAAATAAGCCATCACTGTTTTGTGGCAGGAGTTATCACAGTTGCCTCATAGATCCAGGCTTCTGGGTTCAAATCCAATGCCTTATCATTGTCCCTGGGGCAGCTTCACCTTTTTTCTTTGTCTGCTGGAATATTCCTCTGGGTACCCAAATGTTTCAGCCTACGTAGCAAATATGGCTATTTTAGGCTGACTGGCTATTCTAACCTGACCAAGTGTGTGTTGATCCTCCACTGCACTGACACCCTTATAGGGTTGGTTCTTGCTTTGCTCCAAATGCTGCTGGGATGGGCCTCAGCCCTCAGGAATGCTGAAATAGATTAAGTGGGTTTGAGAATATTACAAGATATGTAATTAAATACACCCCTACTCCCCCAACCCCAAAATAAAGCATATTTCCAAATAACATTGGTGAAAACTGAAAGCTCTTTTGTCAGACTATGAATACAATATATAAAACAGGCAAAATGTCATGTTCTTTTCAGATGTTTGAAAAGTATATACTGCAACTGCAACAACACCTGAAGTATCTGTTAAAATTCAGCTGTTTACCCTGTTTTTTTTAGTCACAATAGAGGCTGGCCATTAGGGATAAATTAAAGGTCAAGGCACATTGAGTGATGACTGAGCCACTAAAGTAAAATCATGCATTTTGCAGTAGGAAGCCTTTTATTCTTAATTATTCCTGTGGCTGCAGCTCCACTTCTACCGTCTGAAATGAAGGTACTTATGACTCATGTGCTTATTCTGTTTGCTAAAGTGATGTACGTGTATATAAGAAACATTTTTTAAATTTTCATCTCTGCAAGAAAAATGCATTCCCTTTAATTCCCAAAATATTTGCTTGATTGTTTGGAGAGAGAGCATTATTTGACCAGACCTCTTGACTTTTAAAAATGAATGTCATTAAATAAAATGAATAAGTTCACTATTTTTATGGATTGCCGGCTTAAAAAATTTAACCAACTGTAAGAAAACTTTTATGAAAAAAGGCCATTCAAACTTTTTACTTCATTGTCAGGCTTCAGATAATCAATAATGGTGTTGTTCACCTTTCATGAACTTTCAAAGCTGCCTCTGCTCCTTCATTCCAGTTTAAACAGCCTTTGACTAACATATGCGTACACCAGCATAAAGGGGAGAGTGAAAGTCAATAGTTGTTTAGCCAAGATATGAATGGCAGGATGGAAGTGGTTATGAAAAATAAATAAGTTTACACATGGCCATAAAAACAGCCACAAACACACACAAAACCCTTTCATCCACTAGGCTTTCTATTGATCTGTAACTATTGAGATGCTTAACTGTGGTCTTGTACATTGTGGAAATGAACAAGAGATTCTAAGTCACTAATGTCATTGTTTGCTACTAAAAATCTACCAATAATACATTCGGCTTCCAACTTGTTTCAGTCATGTTGAAAACACATTCATTTATTTTTAACTCATCTTTAAATTTACATTTTCATTCGGGCATCTTTTGTATTAAGAATCAGGTGTTCAGTCATAATGTAGCACTGCTTCATCCTCCTATCTATCAACTGAGTCAAATTGCCTGGCATGCTTTAAAACGATTTTACAAAATAAATGGATGGGTGGATGGATGGCTTTAAACCAGTGATTCTCACACCCAGTCTGGAGCTGCAGGTTTTTCTTCCAACTACTTTCACCAGCACCAGCACATTTTACCTCTCATTTAATTAGCTGGTCTCTTTTTTCTCTACTCTAATTCTGCATTCAGAAAAACACAACAGCATGGCATTTACATTTATAAGATTTTCATAAACATTTGTTGTTTAATCTTTTGTTGTTGTGCTATTAATCTGCCTTTTTTCTATGTCGTTTGTTCTCTACCTAAATCAAATCAAATTTTATTTGTCACATACAAATTATAAGATTAGTACAATATGTTATTAGTTAGTTGCTTATTTGCTCACTCAATGTGCTTTTAAGAATAATAATAATAAAATGAGAAAAACAATAAGATATGATTTTATAAATATCAAAAATAGAATTTTAAATATGTGCCAGTATAAATAATACCTAAATCTTCTTCTTCTTTCGGCTGATCCCATTAGGGGTTGCCGCAGACGATCATCTTCTTCCATACCTTTCTGTCCTCTACATCTTGTTCTGTTACACCCATCACCTGCATGTCCTCTCTCACCACATCCTTAAACCTTCTCTTAGGTCTTCCTGTTTTCCTCTTGCCTGGCAGCTCTATCCTTAACATCATTCTCCCAATATACTCAGCATCTCACCTCTGCACTTGTCCAAACCAACGCAATCTTGCCTGTCTGACTTTGTCTCCCAACCATCCAACTTGAGCTGACCCTCTAATGTACTCATTTCTAATCCTATCCATCCTCGTCACACCCAACACAAATCTTAGCATCTTTAACTCTGCCACTTCCAGCTCTGTCTCCTGCTTTCTGGTCAGTGCCACCATCTCCAACCCATATAACATAGCTGGTCTCACTACCATCCTGTAGACCTTCCCTTTCACTCTTGCTGATACCCGTCTGTCACAAATTACTCCTGACACTCTTCTCCGCCCAATCCATCCTGCCTGCACTCTCTTTTTCACCTCTCTTTCACAATCCCCATTACTCTGTACTGTTGATCCCAAGTATTTAAACTCATCCACCTTTGCCAACTCCCTGCATCCTCACCATTCCACTGACCTCCCTCTCATTCACACACATGTATTCTGTCTTGTTCCTACTGACTTTCATTCCTCTCCTCTCTAGAGCAGATCTCCACCTCTCCAGGGTCTCTTCAACCTGCTCCCTACTCTTGCTACAGATCACAATGCCATCAGCAAACATCATAGTCCACGGGGACTCCTGTCTAATCTCGTGTGTCAACCTGTCCATCACCTTTGCAAATATGAAAGGGCTCAGAGCCGATCCCTGATGTAATCCCACCTCCACCTTGAATGTATCCGTCGCTCCTACCGCAGACCTTACCACTGTCACACTTCCCTCGTACATATCCTGTACAACTATTATGTACTTCTCTGCCACTCCAACTTACTCATATAATAACACAACTCCTCTCAGGGCACCCTGTCATATGCTTTCTCCAGGTCCACAAAGACGCAATGCAACTCCGTCTAGCCTTCTCTATACTTCTCCATCAACATCCTCAGAGCAAACATTGCATCTGTGGTGCTCTTTCTTGGCATGAAACCATACTGCTGCTCACTAATCATTACCTCACTTCTTAACCTAGCTTCCACTGCTCTTTCCCATAACTTCATGCTGTGGCTCATCAATTTTATCCCCCTGTAGTTACTACAGTCCTGCACATCCCCCTTATTCTTAAATATCAGCACCAGTATACTTCTTCTTCACTCCTCGGGCATCCTCTAACTTTCCAAGATTCCATTAAACCACATAAATAAATAGCTTAATAACTTATATAACTTAAAGTAAGAGCATAAACAATAGGACATCATTTAGTTCTAGAGTTTTTCCTCAGGCTTTGGAAAAAAAGCTCCTCCTTAGTCTCACTGAACAAATCTTCAGCCAACGGTGCCATTTTCCTGGCAGCAGTGCAGAGAACAGACTGTTGTTGGGATGGCTGGAATCACTGATCATTATTTTTCCTCTGATCTTACACCACTTTGCGTGTCCTGCAAATTAGGGAGTGCACCGAGTGATGTGTTAAGCTGACCACACTGCTCTCTGTAAAGCCTTGTTGTCCTGTTTCCAAAGCAGGCAGTAATACTTCCTGACATGGATACTGTACTTTCAATGGTGGATGTGTTCATTTTTTTTAGTAATTGGGCGGACAGTCTAAAATCCCTGAAGCGTCTGAGGTGATAAAGATGTTGTCGTGCCTTCTTTACAAATGTGTCAGTGTGTTTGGACCAGGTTAAGTTATGTCCAAAAAGGAAATTGTCTGTGTATCTGTGTGTCCTTCCAGTTACTATGTCTCTGTTACAGGTACATGCCTGTTTGTATGGGATTTGTAAAAGCAGTGCTAATACTTGTGTTGCCATGAAAAATGCAATGCATTTTGTCACTAATATGCATTATAAAATACATTTCAATAGATGGTGAACTGCAAATAATGCTGAATATGTCAAACACAGAGTCAAATCATCTTGTTCAGCTTAATAAAAGAACAAGTGTCTGAATGGCTGTGTGTGTGTGTGTCCATCTGGTTGCTAATGTTGGAAGAAAAATGTAAAAAATGTAAAAATACAGAAAACATGTAGAAGAAGGGGCAAAAATATCCAAAATGATAATTAAAATGCCAAACTAGGGTCTTTAAAACAATAAAAATAAGAAAATTGGTCTTAACTGCCTATTCTGTTATCCAACATTATACTTTGACAGCACCCACTTGGGCAACAACTTTCTTGCATCTGCTTGAGCCACACGACTGAGGTTTATAGCTGTAATGCTAATGACTGATAGCTTCATGTAGTGGGGAATGGGAGTGAAAATAACAATAAATCGATGCGCATGTTGGGAACTGAAAGCCCTGACACTATTAGGCTAGAGTCACTAAACCACGCAACTGCAGTAACATTCACCACCACATTTTCCCAGCAAAACACTTCAACTCTAAGAGTGGTCAGTTCAACAAGTGATGCTGAGAGGAAGTCGTGAAAAGGACTGCATGAGATAAAGGAGCTGGGTGCGTATTATTATCCCAAACCAAATGGACAACCCATGTATCAACTAAAAAACATGACATCTACATTGATTGCTTAGATTACAACCTCTCCAAAGAGTAGCACAGCTAGCATCCTAATAATTATAATTAATAACAAGCTGAGTAGACAACCAGCCAAAAACACTGAATGCTAAAAGGTTACAAATTATAAAATGATGATAATATTAAAACTAAGTTAAACAAAACACTAAATTATCCCATTATAACATACATAAATGTTTCTCACATTTTAATAAAAATAATAACAATTTTAATAATAAATATTTACCAAACAAGTTTTCTATTTTCTACATTGGCCACCAAAGGCAGAAACTAAGAAATTGCAGCTTGCTTATTTAGACTACAAATCCAAATAAAACCAGAAGCTGATTGGAACAAAAACCAGCAGCTACATGGGGACCAAGTTTGAGAAATACCGCTTTAACTAAATTCTTTCAAAGGTTCAAAACATTTACCCATAATGCATAGAATAAACAAAACTATGTATGTCTGTTTTTCACATAGTCTAAATAACAAGCAAAACTAAACAATGGATGTTTTTATAAATCCCAGCCTGATTGATGTTTTAGGTTTCAAGAAAAGATAATATCTTGGAAAACTCGAGTGTCTGGTCCACTCAGATTAAAAATGACCACTATTAAAAATGATCACAATGACTAGTAACATTCAATTTTGCAAAGATAAATAGATTCTACATGTACAGAAAAAAACATCAGAAAGAGAAGAACAAAATGTTTAAGAATCTCACAATGGGATTTGTTTTGTACATGTCCTGCTCTCCACTTGCAGGTTGAAGGACTGTCTTCTCAGACTCTCACCCGAAAGAGGAGCTCCTTTTGATGTAGTGTGTATTCAGGCCTTTGATTGTCGGTGCTTATCTTGAAATAGGCTCACTTCACTTTAGCCGTGCTACACGGCCAAAAATGTTTGCCACCCAACTGTCAGTTTACAATGTCTGGCAGAGAGGCAATGCAATTAAAGATCTGTTGATATGCTTGCTGTAGGTCTAAATCATAGATAGAAGAAGGTGAATGGCAACTTTGAATATCTTAAGAAGCTTCATCAGAAAAATATTGTTTCTCTGCTGTGTTGCTCTAAAAGAAATACAACAGGGAGCTGCAAAAGAATTTTGCTGATTATGCTGGAGTTCAAGGACTGTGAAAGAACTGATAAAATAGCTATGCACAGACAGCATTTAAACTGTGTAATAATGAGGCAAGAAAAGTGTCAAGATTTGGGGCACTGAAATGATCTCTGTGTAATTGAAAAGGATTCAAAAATGAAGAAAATAAACACGAGTGTCTTCTTCAGACAGGAGTCAATAACAGACTGTCTCAGTGGAGGAGGCCATTTTAACTGCTGGGAAGAAGAAGAGGAGGGTTCAGGAAACCGGAAACTGGAAGTGACATCGTCAGTGGTCGGTCTGTCAATTATTCTTACTGCAGTGGGTGGAACAGAAAAGGTATTAAGTGACAGTGACAATCCCCAGTTCCGAGCATAAATACAATTAGCCGAGCAATAAAGTTGTTTCCCAGTCACACGTGTATGACAACTGCAAAGCCCAAGCTCTATGAGCCTGTCTAGAACAGTTTACATTTAATTAAAAAATAAGTCCTAGTCATTATAAACAACAATAAATAATAAATATATAAATCATAAATAAAAATGACCTATTTAGTCTGCTGTTTAGTCATTTGAGTTTATCCATATTTGTATTAATTAGTTGATGTATCAGGGGTTTGTTGTAATGTTTGTATTACAGAACACTTACAAATGCCTTTTAATTACACACTGCTTTTACAAAACTAAAATTACTATGTATTAAAAACATAATTTTTAGCATTATCTGCAACTGGGGCTGAGAGTTGTTTATTTAATACCATTGTAATAAAGCTGTAAGGATTACATAGTGCGTAGTTTTACTGACAACTCCATTTTCACTTTTAAGTACTGTTAAATGGAAGTTTGATGATGGGGTCAAAAATTCTCTATCAGGTTCATTTTTAAATTTGATTCTACAATGCGTCATGTGTGTTCCTCATTGGAGACATCCTAAGGGGTCTGGTGATGGTAAATACCAGTCGAACCCGGGGCTGAATCATTGTCTAATACCTTCTCTTTTACTCTCTCTCTGCAAAACGGGAGATTGACACCCTTTCCATCATTGACATCATTTCCGTTGTCTGCTATTCTGGACCCACCCCTTTCTGCTGGGGTCATTTAAAACCCACTGTCACCACCATTCTGAATCAGTTTTGTTCTGAACTTGCTTCTGAAAAGATGTCCTATCATTATTGTTGTCAACTGTCCTGTTTTTTTTTTGTACAATTATATGGGGTCACCAGGTGCTGTCCTCAATTATTAATCGTTGTTTGTGTTTTCATCACAAATGTTTAAAACATCAAGAAAAACTTGATTTTCAAATCTTAAAATTACAGTTTTCATCAGAAAATGATCTGTGTTTTGTGTTGTGTAGAGTTCTTGGGTGACTAGAAACCTGGCAATGATAGAACATTCTAGAATAAGAAGTTTCTGAGATATCTGCCTTGTATGTTGAGACCTATGTACAATCAAAACTTCTCAAAAAATTAACCTATTTTCTTCAAACTAGTTGCATCATGTTTGTCTTATTACAGGCTCCACACCTATCTATTGTTTTTGGTCTAGTACCTATCCCCATATTCTTCAAAAACAGTTTGACCTGTGTGTAATGCCATAAAAATTGGTTCATTTAACCATGATTTTTGCAGTGTGTTCTGTTTAGTCATGGGACCAGGCCTACTGGGTTGCAAAATTTTTGCATCAGTAGTTTTTGAGGTACATAGTCTATTTAAATATGTATGTTTGCCCATACAGAGGCACACACATTGACAACATGGCTGAAAAATTGTTTGCCCAGGTAGAGCACATACTGGATGACGAAGGGAAAGGAATTAATACGTACAAACACACACACCACAATAGATCTGCACAAAGGTCAACATGTACAGAAGCATTAAGCCAACCCATACAAAACCTGTCTACTTATTCAGCTTTTTACTTCATTTGACCCCTGGAGCCAGTAACAGCCAAGTTGCTGGTCTGATCTTAATATGTTTTTGCAGTAACAAGACTAACTTTTCACTTTTTTCTTGCCTTGCTACTTAATGCTCCATCCTTGGTCAATGAGCTACAGTATTAAATGTCCTGCCAATAGACAATGCCTTTGGGCATCACAAAGAATACAAGAAGATGGTAATATACAGTCCATCAAGCTTATTTGGACAGCAAATAGATAATTTCAACAAGGTGTTCACTTCAACTACATGACTAAGTAGTTGGGTTCAGATTTTTAAAAACTTTTTGTATGTGTTGTGATCTGGTTTTGTTTTTTAATATTTTCTGATATTATCTTGCTTTCCTTCTGGTCCTTTTCTATGGAACTTTTGAAATCTCCAGAATCCATTTCTGCAGTCAAAAATTAAATTAAAAGGTGTTGAATATAGTTTACATCTTTTTTTAAATGGCATTACACTTTGCTAACTGGCAGTGAGATGGATGAACCAGAGGTTGATGAATGGTAGGAGAACACTACACTTCAGAATGCATAGTGCCTACTGTAAAGTTTGGTTTAATAATAATAATAATACATTTTATTTATATAGTGCCTTTCCCATGCTCAAGGCACTTACAGAATATAAGAAACAACGGCAGGGTATACAGCATATAGCATTGTACAAACCAAATAAATACATAAAGAAGATTAAGACAGTAAATTCAGAGAAAGCCTAACAGACAACAGAATTGATGGTCTAGCACATACACACAGGTTACATGAGCATCTTGACATAGAGGTAAACTGAATAAAGGGTAATAAAGTCAGGTAGAGCTAAAAGCCTTCCTGAACAGATGAGTTTTGAGATGTTTTTTAAAAGAATTCATGGAGTCAGCTGATCTAATTAATTTCGGTAGGTCATTCCAGAGTCTGGGCGCTATACAGCTGAAGGCCCTGTCACCCATGGAGTGTAGATTAGTGTGGGGCCAGATGCAGGTTCGAGTAGTTTATTAACTACAGAAAACAAAACCCTTGGGTTATTGTGGCCACTTTCTATTATTCTGCCATAGTGGGTGTTCTTAGCAGCTGTTAGTGCTTCTCTGTAAGCTCTTTGGTGGTTCTCTCAAGGCGTCGGCCAGCTGCTTTCATAGATTGCAATTCTGAGTTATACCAAGGAGCTGAACGTTTAAAGGAAACCTCCTTATGTTTTAAAGGAGCTGTTTTATCTAATGCTGAATGAAGGGCTGAGTTATAGTGGTCAACAAGACTATCTAGTGTTGATGGAATAGGTGCAGACAGTAAAAGATCAGAAATGGACCCAGAAAGGATAGAGGGACAGATATTTTTAAGGTTTCTGTAAGAAATTTGTCGTTTACAGGTAAGAGGAGGTAAAGGCAGTGAGACAGTGAAAAATATTGCTTTATGGTCAGAAAGTCCCAAATCAGTGCTGTAAATATTGGCAACAGATAGTCCAGAAGTGCAGATCAGATCCAATATATGGCCACCAGAGTGGGTGGGAAAATCAACATGTTGTGTCAAGTCAAAACAGTCCAGTAAGGTTAGGAATTCATTTCTCAGTTTAGATGCAGTAGTGTCAATATGGATGTTGAAATCACTGAGAAGGATAATTCTCTGAGAGTAAGAACTTAGGTGGGTTAAAAGTTCAATCAGATCAGATAAGAAGGATGCATTGTATTTTGGGGGACAATAAATAACAATGAGTGAGACAGGACCTGTTTCCAACAACAACAACATTTATTTATATAGCACATTTTCATACAAACAGTAGCTCAAAGTGCTTTACATAATAAGGAATAGAAAAATAAAAGACACAATAAGAAAACAAAATAAATCAACATTAATTAACATCGAATAAGAGTAAGGTCCAATGGCCAGGGGGGACAGAAAAAACAAAAAAACCCCAGACGGCTGGAGAAAAAATAAAATCTGTAGGGATTCCAGACCATGAGACCGCCCAGTCCCCTCTGGGCATTCTACCTAACATAAATGAAACAGTCCTCTTTGGATTTAGGGTTCTCATGGAAGGGCTTGATGATGATGGTCACGTAGAATTCTGCCTTTTAATCCACCCATCATTGTTGGAGCATCATGATGCTTTGAGTAGGTGGTGGTGGCACGGGCCACCACCACAAAAAAACCGGAAAAAGAAACAGAAAAGAGAGTAGGGGTCAGTACGGATTTTAGAGCCACCATGAATAGTTATTATGAGGAAATTGAACATATAGAGTATCAGGATTAAGTTAAATTAAGTTAAATTGAAGTTATAGAAAAGCCATGTTAAAGTAATATGTTTTCAGCAGTGTTTTAAACTGCTCTACTGTATCAGCCTGGCGAATTCCTATTGGCAGGCTATTCCAGATTTTAGATGCATAGCAGCAGAAGGCCGCCTCACCACTTCTTTTAAGTTTTGTTCTTGGAATTCTAAGGAGACCCTCATTTGAGGATCTGAGGTTACGATTTGGAATATAAGGTGTCAGACATTCCGATATATAAGATGGGGCGAGATTATTTAAGGCTTTATAAACCATAAGCAGAATTTTAAAGTCAATCCTGAATGACACAGGTAACCAGTGTAGTGACATTAAAACTGGAGAGATGTGCTCGGATTTTCTTTTCCTAGTTAGGATTCTAGCAGCTGCATTCTGCACTAGTTGCAAACGATTTATGTCTTTTTTGGGTAGTCCTGATAGGAGTGCATTACAGTAATCTAGTCGACTGAAAACAAACGCGTGAACTAATTTCTCAGCATCTTTCAGTGATATAAGAGGTCTAACTTTACTTATGTTTCTTAAGTGAAAAAATGCTTTCCTAGTGATCTGATTAATATGCGATTAAAAATTCAGATTACAGTTAACAATTACCCCTAAGCTTTTTACCTCCGTCTTGACTTTTAATCCTAATGTATCTAGTTTATTTCTAATAGCCTCATTGTATCCATTATTGCTAATCACTAAGATTTCAGTTTTCTCTTTATTTAACTTGAGAAAGTTACTATTCATCCATTCTGAGATACAAGTCAGACATTTTGTTAGTGAATCAATAGAATCGGGGTCATCAGGTGCTATTGATAAATACAGCTGTGTGTCATCAGCATAGCTATGGTAGCTCACGTTGTGCCCTGAGATAATCTGACCTAACGGAAGCATGTAGATTGAGAAGAGTAGCGGACCCAGGATAGAGCCTTGTGGAACACCATATTGGATATCATGTGTCTTTGAGTTGTAATTACCACAACTAACAAAGAATTTTCTCCCTGTCAGGTAGGATTCAAACCAATTTAAGACACTGCCAGAGAGGCCCACCCATTGACTAAGGCGATTTCTAAGAATGTTGTGATCAATGGTGTCAAATGCAGCACTCAGATCTAAGAGGATGAGAACAGATAAATGGCCTCTGTCTGCATTCACTCGCAAATCATTTACTACTTTAACGAGTGCAGTTTCTGTGCTGTGATTTGTTCTAAAACCCGACAGAAATTTATCAAGAATAGCATGTTTATTGAGGTGGTCATTTAACTGCATAATGACTGCCTTCTCTAGAACTTTACTTAAGAAAGGCAGGTTAGAGATGGGTCTAAAATTTTCAAGAGCCGAGGGGTCAAGATTATGTTTCTTAAGTAGAGGTTTAACTACAGCAGTCTTAAGACAGTCTGGAAAGACCCCCATATCTAATGATGAATTTACTATGTCAAGGACATTATCAATTAGCACGCCCGATACTTATTTGAAAAACACTGTTGGTATTGGGTCTAGGACGCAGGTGGAGGATTTTAATTGAGAGATTATTTTTTGTAAATCAGGTAAATCTATCCTAGTGAAAGAGTTTAATTTGTTTATAACAGGATGCTGGGGTTTAGGAGGATCCTTAGTGTTGGAGGGATATACTATGTTATTTCTAATATCATTAATTTTTTGATTGAAAAATACAGCGATAGCCTCACAGGTTTTACTGGAAGTACTTAGGAGGCATTCCTTTGAGTTACCTGGGTTTAGTAGGTGATCAATTGTAGAAAATAAGACTCTGGGATTACTAGCATTGTTATTTATAATTCGTTATTAGTTTAAGAGCCAGGCACTCAAAAGACAGTGGACAGTCAATTGGGATTCGTTTGATATTTAAGTCTGCTCTGATAATTACCACTAGCCCACCTCCTTGTCTAGAGCTGCGAGGTTCTGTATGGAAAGTGAAACCAGGTCCATGAGAGGCGTCAATTCGTTTGGTTTTTGCCAAGTCTCCGTTAAACACAGTATATCAAGTTTGGTGTCAGTGATGAGTTCTGACAGCACCAATGCTTTGCCATTAAGAGATCGTCAGTTAAACAGTGCAATATTAGTTAATGAGGCATCTTTTTGCACAGAGCCGTGATCAGGGTTTATTTCCACACAATGTAAATTTGGCACACTGATACTTGTATTTCCAGGGCCATGAGAAGGAAGGCTTATTCCTGAGCAAATGCTGCCAGTTGTCTTTTCATTCGCAGCCCGGCGGTGGCAGCGACCTAAACCGTGATGTATATATTTCGGGCGCTGCAAAATACCAGCGTCTTTTTTGGATGTTCAAATCAGACCATTTGCTCTGGACAAACTGTTTAATAAGAAGGAGTTTGTCATGAGAGTATTTTAGCATGATACTTGGCAATACTTATCTGAAAAGCAGTGGAGAAGCAGCACAGCATAGCAGAACCATTAGGACAGGTGGGTGTGGTAGCGTAGATGAGGTGAACGGCGATAGCAAAGCAGCAAAAGCATAGCAGGAGGAGGTAGCAGGATTTGGAGGTTCCAATACACAGCCACAAACAGTAACGCTTATTAATTTTATGCGTGATCGCCCCGGAACCAAAGGCCAGGTTAGTATGAGCATCAGATCAGATCCCAGTCGTAGAGTACTGTAAAATGAATCGGGAGCAGATCAGCAAAGCGAATATAATCACGAAGAAAGATCATCCCGAGGTCATATATGCCAGGTACAAAGAAATGTTCGTAGGTCTCGTCCCGCAATCCACAGACTCAGCTGTTCCCAGTCAAAGTAGAGTCCATAAGATCTGTAAATATTAAGCTAAATCCATGCAATTCAAGTCGGCTGTATCCATGAACTATTCGTACAATAAAAGAAATAAAACAAGCGTGAGAAAGTGTAGAATTAAAGCGAATTTTGCAAGAAGTGTTGTTAACAGTTGGAGCGGCAGCAACTTGCGTGCGCCAGCGTCCCCTCACCTGTAGATGTTTAGGAGGAGCATTGCAGCCTACAGCATACAAAGACATTTTAGACAGTTGTGCTCTTTCCTGTCCCAGCTTGACTTTGTCCCATTCACAAAGCCAGGTACATAAAGACTTTGCTTGATGAATCTGGTGAGTGGCCTGCATAGGTCAATGACCACAACTCTACTGAAAAGCTTTGGGATGACCTGGAATGGCAATTGCAAACTAGGTCTTCTCATCCAACATCTGTACCTGACCTCACTATTGGTCTTTTGGCTAAATGGGAATATATTCCCATTTCCAAAATGTTGTGGAAGGACTTTCCCGGAGATTTGAGGCTGTTAGATCTGTAACTACATAGTAATGCCAATTGGTTTTAGAATGGGTGGTCCCAACAAGCTCATATAGGTTTGACGGTCTGGTGTCCACAGACTCTTGGCCTTATATTATAACAGAACTTACATTGCAACTACAACATGCTAATCTAATAAAGATTCTAAGGGTTAACAAAACAGACGTGCCATGTTAAACGTTTAGTTACAGGGCCCCAGTGTTGTGGAATGATCTGTACCATCAGTACCCAGATTTAAATCCAGACTAATCCATTTCTTTAGTGTAACATGCCCTGAATAGAGCTAATAATTAAATGTTCATATTGTAAATCATTAGCACAAAATCACAAGCAGGACATTCCTTACTGTTAGAGATCCACCTCTTTTCCACTGCTATTCATCCAAGCTGTTACACCTGCCCACATGAGTGACACAAAGATGGTGGCAGCTTTATAATCCAAGGAATATGGGTTTAAACATCTCATTAGACTGCCCAGCATGTACTCATATTGTGGAATGCTCAGTAGGGGTGGGTGACCAGTTGGCTTAGGTCACTAGAACTGTGACTCTGATTGACTTTGACTTTGACTGTATATACAAGCCGTCCTGCCAAAGGAGTGGAGAAAAATAAAAACTCATGAATGCCATTCATTTATTACTAGCAAAATACCCGCGCTTCGCAGCGGAGAAGTAGTGTGTTAAAGAAGCAATGAAAAAGAAAAGGAAACATTTTGAAAATAACGTAACATGATTGTCAAT
>JANRMT010062832.1:4664692-4707417 GCA_026402145.1 Polypterus bichir lapradei | reverse complement strand
CACGGCGTTCAAGCTCATCTCCATTACAGTAAATGGAGAAAAACAGCTTCCAGTTATGACCATTACGCGTAGAATTTCGAAATGAAACCTGCCCAACTTTTGTAAGGAAGCTGTAAGGAATAAGCCTGCCAAATTTCAGCCTTCTACCTACACGGGAAGTTGGAGAATTAGTGATGAGTCAGTCAGTGAGGGCTTTGCCTTTTATTAGTATAGATTAAAAAATGTGTTACATGATAAGTTAGTGCAGATGTGTGTGTTGTTAGGTCCAGTGATACACAGAAACAGTAAACTATTTGGCCATCTAAACAAATAGTGGAAAACAACAGAAAAACAAGCAAAATGGCAGTGCAAAAACATCAAAAATTCACAATAAAAACAACTTCAAATACAAGATTAAAAATAAGAATCAAGGCAGTGACTTTGCCCTCTGAAGGACTGAGGTGTCTTCCAGAACCACATTACTGTACTCCACACCTTGCCCTCGTCATTTCCAGGACAGGCTTCAGTTTTCTTCATCAAGCTAAAGAATAATACATTGGCAGAAGATGGATGGATGGATGTTACAGAAAAAGTCATGTATGTCTTAAAACTTTTGCAGATGCTTGCATGCTGAGTTTGCTCCAAGTGGTCCTTCTCCTTTTCCTGTTTATAATTTCTAACCTTCAAAATAACACAGTGTTTAAATTAGTTATATCTTCTGCCACAGTAATATGGTCCTATTCTCTCAGCCTAAGTTCTTTCATTAAATAACTAACTGAATTACATAGTTAATAGATTTTGAGTTCAGAGTTATGTGCCATTTTTTAAATTTAAGTTTAAAGTCATTTAATATAAGTAATTAAGGACGTTTTTAATGCAAAAAATACAGTAATGATTGTGATCTTCAACTTCCTTTCAGGTTTCCTATTCATGTTCACGTCTTCCTTTATTCCATTTGTAGTCACTAGCTAATCTTTCTAAAAATACTCAGTATACTCAGATGACTTTCAGATGTGTCTTTGAAAACTGCCTTTTGAATCATCTTTTGGCCAGTATTGAATGATACCTCTCTGGCATCAGAAGTCTCTCCAGTTCCTTCACCTGTACTGCCAATGGATAATTTTTGCAGGTTAATTCTACCCTATTGGCTACACACAGTTTTTAACTGATAATGCTGGAATTAATATTATGGAAGTTGTTCAATGACTTTTATTACCATGGTTTTAAATTATAATTCAGACTGCTTTCAAGTAAGTTCAAACCATCATCTAGCCATGACCTCTGTGATAGTGCTGCATAATGCAGCATTCTAATGCTTCTGATCTAAGGCATAATGAGGCCTTTATTAACTTTAAGTCCTTTCTTTCATATCTGATTAAATTTCTAGGTTTAATCCACACATCTAAAATATGTAAGGCATGCCATTATGTCATTCAACTGTGAAACAGAATTCATGACAAGATAGCGTATGTCCCTCTGGTGCTGCTGCAGAAGATGTTACTATGACTGATGTAGAACCTTTAAAGTGGATCCCCACACATCTGCTAAGTTTTTCAGCAGCAGTTTAATGCTAGTAGTCTAACAAAAGTACTTCTCTACTAACATTATTAACAGTTTGTATGATACAAATATTTATTTGTCTCCTTTCCCCAAACATGAGTGCAGTAGTATTTTATTGTAGATAAGTGTCTCAATACACTATTGTCAGATGTACTGTATTCTGCAACATTAAATATGCTGTGATTTTTTTAAAGCAATTTAAAAGAATGTTCAGACACAGTTAAAACAATCTGGCTTGTATGAGTTTTGGAAGCTCAGCAACTGACAAGTTTGGCTTGTCAGAATTTGATTGTCTCACACCTCTGCTTGACTTACAGTGGCTGTCACCTCACTTTCTCTCATACTATTGCAGCAGGTTTGCAGTTATAAAAAAACATAACCCGCCATGAGGTATATTTTCTCCTGGAATGAGGTCTACTAGAGTTGTTTTTCCCACCTCCACTGTCTACAAACCATTTTTTAATTCTTATGTTAAAGTGACTTCATACTGACATTACTTTGTTATCTGTAGACATTAACAGTGATTTCTGTTTTACCATTTGTTTACTTTGATACAAGCATTTATGTATGCATATGTTGTGAGGTTTAGTACTTTACTGCTATTTATAATTGTATTTGTTAATGTATGTAAGTGCTTTGAGTCTGTACTCAATAAAGGTTGTCATACAAGAATATTAATTAAATATTATAAAAAGGGCTTTAAGATGGAGTACTGTAGGTGTGAACACTTGGGCATGTTTTCATAAACATAGGGACAAGATAGACAAAAAAAAAAAACAAAAACAGGATGATGACTATAAAAATGTAAAAATAATTGTATACTGTTGTGACAGATAGGGGGCATTGTCGTCCCCTTTAACCCTCAGGTCAAACGCCAGACACCGGGTAAAAGTCCAAATCTTGACTTTATTCGTACAATAATATGCACAAAGCACCCTCCACTCCACAATACTCATAAACTATAACAATGATAATAACAATAATCAATCCTCCACTCCCAGACGCGTTGTTCCCTTCCTCCCAACTCAGCTCGCCCGTCTGGGATCTCCCACACTCCTTTATAGTCCTTGACCCGGAAGTGCTTCTGATCCCTCAGTCCATGTGATTATCCAGCACTTCCGGGTCAGGTGAAAACTCTTTTTCTTCAACCTGGAAGTACGTCGTTTCTTCGTGACACACTTCCGGGCTATATTGAAAATATAAGCCTATGGGCCTCCCTGCAGCGTCCCCTGGTGGCCCCGACGTTATCCAGCAGGTCTGTGCATTGAAACTCCACATACCATGATGCCCTGCTGGAATTCGGGGAATATCCACGTCGCAGGGAGGGCTCCATTTGGCGACTTGGTGGTATTGGCTGGAATGGACTGCTGGCCATATATCACACTGTATATACAATTTCAACACAGCTTTTTCCAGTTCAGGGTTACAGGGCGTTGAAGAATATTTTGGAGGCAGTCAGGCCCAACCCTGGATGGGGTAACATTCAATAGCAAAGCAAACAAATGTGTACACACAGACTCATTCACATGTGGGTAGTTTGGATTTAGAAACTATTCTAGCAAAAACACATTTTTGATGTGACAGGAAAATTCATGCAGACACAATAAGAACATACAGACTCCACACAGTCAGTTATTGTATTTCAAGGTTATTTTTTGATTTTGTTTTCCTTTTTTTTGTGCTAACACATCACATGACAAAATGCACACAACTGCAGTTTGGTTGTCACGTGATCCATTTCCCATGTATTTGATACAACGGCTTTTTGGGGCACCCAATTGATTAAGATTGTTGTGGCCACGGGTCAACCTGGGGGTCAGGCCTATTACCTTCCAAGTTAAATATGGCTGCTGATGATTAATATCACAGGGTGGATAAATAAAAAATCTTTCTTAGTTAGTGGAGTAGTCAGTATAAAGTCGGGCAGTTAGTTGTTGTTCAGTATTTTTTGTTTGGTTCTTTTGTATTTTTCTTCTTGCTCATCAGCATCACATTCTCATCTTCTGTGATTTTTAGTTCACAGTAATCCCATGGAACGTTGTCCTTATCAGTAGTGGCCTGGAGTTATAAGACAGCAGCAATAGAACACTGTATCGCCATGCACTATATTATAAGATAATTAGAAAAAAGGAAAAATATATGCTTAGTTAGTAATCAGATTCTCTAGCTTTGTTTAGTTATTTCCTAATATCTACAAATATTTTGTCATCATTATCTTTCTCCCTCTCTCACTCTGTCTCTCTCTATATATATACAGTATACTGCTAAAAAAATAAAGGGAACACTTAATCATCACAGTCTAACACCAAGTCAATTAAGCTTTTAGGGATATAAATCTGTCCAGTTAGGAAGCATAAGCGATTATGAATCAACTTCACCTGCTTTGGTGCAAATGAAAGTGACAACAGGTGACTGGAGAAGTAATAGCAAGAAAACCCCCAAAACAGAACGGTCTTGCAGGTGATGGGCACAGACAATTGCAGTCTCTTTATCCTTCCTGGTTGATTCTTTTCTAGTTTTGCATTTTGCCAGTGTCCTTGTCACTATTGGCAGCCAT
Organism: Polypterus bichir lapradei; assembly: GCA_026402145.1. NCBI lineage: Eukaryota > Metazoa > Chordata > Cladistia > Polypteriformes > Polypteridae > Polypterus > Polypterus bichir. The sequence goes on along the minus strand of JANRMT010062832.1, from coordinate 4,703,321 downwards.
GAGGTGTTACCTGCAGCTGATGCAGGTCGCACAGGTAGTCCATCTCCTCCATATGTGCCACTGAAAAAAAGTTCTTCTGTGTCTCCCAGCATAGTCTCAGCTGATGGGCCATTACATGAGAAGAGCTGGACAGAGTCAGAGAATGGCATCAACGCAGCAGTAGGTATTGAAAAAAGATTATGTATTAGCACAAGTAGATGTAAACTTAATATGAACTTTTAAAAACATTAAACTTAGTGTGAACTTTTACATGAAGCAGGTATGCTAAGTAAATAGTTAAATAAAGGCATATTCCATATTTCTTTTTTAATTGAGCTCAGAGAGAAATAACAATATTTAATAACCCAAAAGTACAGAGAAGGGGGAGAATGATGAATAGAGACAACCCGAGGTCGGAGAAGGGGGAGCACCTGCTGGTTGAGCACTGGTTAGGAAATAAGGGAAGCAAGGAATGATAATGAGTGACAAGGTACGAGAAATATTGGTGGGTACAGAAAGGGCCAGTAAGAGGCCAGCTGGAGTGGGGAGTCAGAATAAGCAGTGAATGAGCTGTTTCAAGTAAGGTCAAAATGATAAGAAATGATTATATAAACTTTAACTTTTGGTTTTTTCAGTGCTCAACTCCGCTTGGCTTAATTGGGTTGAGTCCATGTTATTGTTTATTGCAATAAAACTAATTACTGTACTCTGTTTGCCTATCCTACGACTCCTACAGCCTTCTTTCAAGGTGAGAAAAGCTCCAACATAAGGAGCTTTGTAAGGAGGAATGGGAGGAGCACTGCCAGAGCCCTACAAAAAGACCCCCAGCTGGGTACTAGTATACATGTTTTTGACCCAACTGTAAGAAACAGACTCCATGAGAGTGGCCTGATGGTCTGATGCCTTTTAGTGGGTCCTGTGCTCACAGCCAATCACTGTGCAGCTTGATTGGCATTTGCCAGAGAAGGCCACAATTGGCAGCTCCACTATTGGTGCCACATTCTCTTCACAAATGAGAGCAGGTTCACACTGAGCATACTTTGGCCCTAGGTGCTGGACCATAGATGATGTTTGGTAAATGTCTGATAAAAAACTGAACTTCAGTTACTTTTAGAAACAGTAAAACACATATAAGTATTTATTGTCATGCGTTTCTTATTTCATAATGGTCTGTATAGTACTTTAGTTTCTCATCAATAAGTTTATTTTTCGGCAAGAAAAGACCGTCCCCAAACTGCCTGCGCTTCGACAAGCTGATTGACTAAAGTGGGCACAAGGAAAATAGTATTGTTTCTAACCCCTTTTCCTTTTGTTACACTGTGATGGTTTAGAATTACTATCACCAGAGCCTTTAAACTGTCCCCCATGCATATGCACATGACAGACTGCATCAAAGTAAAATTGACACTGAAGGGTCTACTTTAATTACAATTCAAATTTCAAGGTAAACAAGCTCCTGTTTCATTCTGTAACTACTCCCCTTTGTTTTCTTAATAATTGTATTTTTTACAAATGAGACTTGAATTCTTGTAAATGTAGGAGCAGCTTAGAGTTCCTGGCCAATACTTACATCTTCCAAGAAAATTACCATTCATAAAGGCTTGCTATTCTACTTTCTAAAGTGGAAAAATTATCCCAACTTGATATGAAGATACTGTTTAATTAAGTGTCATGCTGCTTTAAATGTACTTAATTCATAGCCTTCTATTTAGCAAGGTTTAGTCAAAAGCCTTAAAGCAATGTTTCCTAAACTTGTTTTTCTCATGACCCAAATTTGCCTTTATTGTATTATCCTGGGGGAGGAGGGGGTTGCCAACACAGACCAAATTACAACAACTCCCATACATATTTTATAATACTCAGTCTCTTCTTTAAGAGTCATAAGTATCCACTTTTCCAAAACTACAAAAATGTTCTAAAAGTTATTTTCTCAATGAAGATAATGGAAGTGCATTAATTAACCATTCTACTATTTAAATTGACATAGTTCAAAGAATTGCAAAATATTAACATCCTTTAATTGCAAAAGATTAAAAACAAGTTTTCATATATTTTTATATGTTGTGGCTTGAAGGGGACTTCATTGAGCCCAAACCCAAGATATAATTACTCCACAACAGTCCCAGCTACAAATTAACTTATTTTCATTAATCAGAGTTCCTTCATATAGGCTCTGCCCAAATCAACACATTTCCAGTTTTCCAAATTTCTTCACTATTGTTTCACGTAGTCCTCTCATAAGAGGTACTTTTAATTTTCAGGCCTCCCATTGTGTATTCAAACCTAACATTTTTACCTGCTACATGTAATACTTTACATTTACTGACATTAAATTTCATCTGCCACAAATCTGCCCAAGCTGTCCAAGTCCCTCTGTAATGATTCAACAGATTCCAAATTATCTGCCAATCCTAATAGCTTGGGATCATCTGCAAACTCAACAAGCTTACTTACTTATATTTCTATCCAAATCATTTATATATATTAAAAATAGCAGCGGCCCTAGCATTGACCCCTTTGGAACACCACTCTTAACATCAGCCATGTTCTGAAAAGGTTCCTCACACCATAAACCTCTGCTTCCTGTGTCTGAGCCAATTCTGCACCCATCTACACACCACACCCTGTAGTCCCACCTCATTTAGTTTGATGCTAGACCTCCTACGTGGGACCTGATCTAACACTTTCCAAAAGTCAATATAAATAATGTTATATGCACTATGTGCCTAATATCCTTTTGTTGCTTCCTTGAACAATTCCAGCATGTTAGTAAAACATGACCTCTCTTCTCTGAGCCCTTGCTGACTGTTCAGTGAAACTCCTGTTATTACCATGTGTTTCTCAGCCTTTTTCTTAATAACTCCTTCTTTTCATTTTCGTGTGAAGCATGTTACGTTTACTCACCTACAGTTACTTGGATCTGCCAGCTTACCTTTTTATGTAACAGGATAATATTTGCGATTTTACCATTTTTCAGAATTTTCCGAGTATTCAATAACTTACTAAAATACATGTCAAGGGTTTATATGTGTACTTGCTAACTTCTTTAAGCAACCAAGGATACATATTATGTGGTTCTAATGATTTGTTTGATTTCAGCTTATTTAATATAAGCAGTACATCTCGTTCTCTACAATTTCTAATTCACTCAGTATGTCCTTAGTAGCACCTTTTACTGCTGGGAAGTTATCTACTTCCTTCAGAAAAAGAAAATTTAGAGCATCTGCTAATTCACTGTCTGCATCTTTTAATTCCCCTTTCTTACCCCTGATGCACTTCATCTCCTCCTTGACCGTTCTTTTACTACTACAATACAGAAAGAATCTCTTGGGGTCATGTTTCACCTTATCTGCAATATTCATCTCTTTTTTTTAGCTTCCCTAATATATATCGTAATGGTTGCCCTCATGTTCTCATACATCCTGTGATATACCTTGGAGTTAATAGTCTTATATGCCTTATAAGTTGTCTTTTTCCTTTGCAGCTTCTCTTTCTTATCTTCTTACTTACCCACTGCAGAGTTTTTTTTTAATTCCTACTAATTCCAGATTTAGGTAAATACCTGTCCTGCATTATATGTAAAACATTTTTAAACCTATTCCATTGCTCTTTCACTGCTTCTATACTTAAAAGCATATTCCAATTTATCCCATTTAAATTTTGCTCTACCAAAGTTAAATTAAACAGTTTTAGTCTTTGCATCTGTGCTTTGCCAGAACACTGAGAGCTTAGCGGTTTAATCACTTCTACACTCTAAATTCACTACTAGTTATTACAAAATACTAAATCCAGACAGGCATGTTAGTGGTTCAACAAACAGTGTTAAAAAAACAATAACTGATTATGTCTATAAGTGTCTGATCTTGTACTCCACTATTTGCAAAGTTAGCCTGGTTAATATTCGGGTAGTTAACATCTCCCATGACTATAATATTCTTCTGTAAATTTGCCTCCTTAATATTATTAAAAAGATGAATCTTGAAATTACTATCTGCATTGGGCAGTCCATAACACTCCTTAAATAATGCCTCTTTCTCTAATGCTTTCCAGATGAATACAGAAATCCTCACTAAGATGGGGCTTACCATCCAAGTGAAGACTTGCATTTAAATCCTGTTTTACATAAATGGCAATCATACCACTTTTGTGTTCTATCCATCCTTCCTATAAATGTGTAATCATTTAAGTTATGTTAACCTCCATCCTTGCTATTTAGCCAGGTTTCTGTTATTGCGATAATAATTATGCTCAGCTACAACTCCAAATCACTTGTTTTATCACTTTTATCACTTGGTTTCTTATTTTATATTTACACATAAGCTTTGGGTAAGAATTTATGTTACGGTGCATATTTGTATTAATGCTATTGTTTGTCTCTTCATGTACAGTTCTAAACCTGCTGTGTCCTAAATTCCATCCTCTCCATTCCATAGTTTAAAACATCCTCAACCTACAACTCATATGCCTCCCCAACTAATTGGTGCTCCTCTGGTTCAAATGTAACCCCTCATGGCAAAACAGGTCCCACTTGTTCTAAGAGGAGTCCCAATGCCAATGAGCCTATACCCTTCTATCCTACACCAAGATGTGAGTCACACGTTAAGCCTTCGAATCTCCTCAGTCTTACCTGGAGTCATATGTGGTACAGACAGAGCTTTGAAGAAGATTGTCTTGTCTGTTCTGCTCTTTGGCATAGCACCTAACTCTTTAAATATATATTATAGAACTGACATCCTGCACTTATATATGTCATTTGTTCCAACATGGACAATGATAACTGGATCCACCCCCGCCCTGGCCAACAGCCTATCCATGCTTCCATCTATGGACCCAAAAGGCAACTGAGCAAGACTCTCTGCTTCTGGAGCAAACTAGTGCTTCAATCATCCTAATGACTGAGTCCCCCACTATCACATCACTCTTTCTGGGAACTGGTTTTGAGTTGGCCCATTGGGGCTAATCATGCCTACTTACCACCTCAGAATTTTCAGGGGCACTATCTGGCTCCTCAAGGACCTGAAAATGGATTGACACTTACAATTCTGGGGTTGATGCCCACATACACTATGTACTCTTTGCCATGTGCCTTGCACTGTGACATACCTGAGCCAGGTCCATCAATTCTCTATTACTACTCAGGTCTGCCAGCTCTTCCTTTAGTGACCTTGAGCTTGAGGTACTCGATTATCTGACATCTCTTGCAGACAAGGCCTTCAAGTAGGACTGATTCCTCCAACCCAATCTCCAAAATTTCCAATATCCAAAAGGATTTGCATTGCACTTGTCTCATTTATAAATATTGGCTTTGTAATACTAAACTGCTTAAATCTTTTTATTACATTTAAATGATTTAATTTAAATTATTAAAATTAATAAATGAATTGATTAAAGAACTACTGCAGTTAATTAACATGTTCTGGCCTCTTAATCTCCTGTAATATTTTCCCCTTAGACTTCCTGCTGTGTATTCTTTGGTTATTAACTTTACTTTGTCTCTTTTGCTAAACTTGTGCCCCACTTACCACTTCCTTTCTTTGAAACTCTCTGCTTATACCATTTGTATTCCTTCTTACCAATGAACTTTCATGACTTTACACTGTTGCCTTCTTAAGGGCACAACTTACCTAACCTCTAAGAACCATTATATCAAGTGAAGCTTTTTACGCACTATTTTATTCTTAAGAAAATTTGCTTATTGAATATCTGCCATTAGTTATTTCCTTATTCACTCACCTGTTTTTAAGTGCATGCCACCAGGGGGAGCTGTAGGAATGGCCGAGACCAGTAAATGCTTCTGGAAGAAGATCACCGGACACCTGGTGCTCTATAAAAGGAGCCAGCCACCACTACTCCTGGAGTCAGAGTCGGGAGGGAGTGATACAGAGCTTGCTGGAGGAGGAGTAGAAGTGAAAGACACAAGAGAGAAAAGAGAAGAAGAAAGAAAAAAGTGTACTTTTGTGGTTATTATACTTGGGACTGTGCTGTGCAGGTGAGAAATGAGGGAAAGTATTTGCCATGAGAAAAAAATAAAAACGTGTGTGCTGTATTTGTGTCCTGCATCTGCTTATGTTGGGTTTGGGAAGCAGCAGCACCCTCTGCAGGCCATACCTGCTATTCTGTGCCTAGCCTGTCTGATGCTAGTTTTGAATAAGCAACCTCTGCTCCTGTTAGGCCATAAGGTGAACCTAGAAAAAGTGGCTAGAAATCACTTTTCGTTCCCACGTCTGGGCACTACTTTTTTAATGAATTTCTGGATAGACAACAGTCTTATGGATTCTATGTTAAAAGTTCTCCACAAAAAATACTGCAGTTTTTTGTCAGGATGCAAAAATGTGTATAATTAGGAATTTACAAAAAACGAAAATCTCATGCTGCTAGTTTGGCCTGTAACTTTATTAATACGCATTTAATCAACACAAAATATATGTCAAATCCACATTTATACATGTAGCTACATATCTGAGACAAGTATTGGTGCATTAATCAACTCAATTTTGAAGGAAGACCATGAAATAATGCAATTTTTTTTTATAACGCACTTCAACTTCACAGATTGGCACCAAATAAAACTGAAGAACAAATTGAAACTTAAACATTTTTGTTATGTTTTATTCATCAAAATGTTCAGTAGGCACTTAGGAATCACACAAAATTAAAGATAAAAACAGTTTTTGGTCAAAGTTGGCTAAAATGACTTGAAATGCTGGACTGCTGCACTAATTTTTCAATAACGACAAATATTAAACATTTTACAGCAGCTTCATTACAGCTCAAATCAAACTAACCTGTGCCACAGATCACCTTTACTCATCACTACTATCCTTATCACTATCATCAGAACCATCTTCACATGTAGCTCTTTCCTCTGTTTCCTGGAAAACATTTGTGCAATTGAGACAGCGGCATAAATCTGTACAGGACAGATTTGCAGACATACAGGAACATCTTCCAGTCTCACATTTGCCTTGCTTGCAACTGCAGTGGACAACCTGCAACACACTCTCAGGGGCTGGATTTCTAGTCATCCACGTCACTGTTAACTCCCCATCGTCGAGGTGCCATCCATTGCCAACAGGTGAAGGGGCACACATTTTACCTTTAAGAGAATGTCTCATTATGGCTGCTTGGTAGTTTGCCCTTTTGCAGTGTTGGTACAAAGCATCACTTGTCGGAGGCATGGATCGTTCTGGCAAAGCTGATGATGCCATGCAGAATGCTTTGTATCGTGCATCGTTCAGACTTTTAGCACATGATTGGCCATATAGGTGACAGACATATTTGCAAAGCACTTCGAAGGTAGACTGGTCCAAATTAAAACTGCTACCCAGATTTTTAAATGCAGTCAGGTATTCCTCTTTCTCTCAAGCAACAGAAAATGACTTTTTTTTCCCCTAGCCATAAAAGGCACTTGTAGAGTCACAGCCTGAGAAGGTATGGATCCCAATAAGTGCCAAACATACACTGTTGCCGAGAGCTGATGACACCTTACATAAGTCAATGATCCTCGTTTTGTTGCCAACCCCAGTGAAAAAATACAATCTGCATGGTAAATCTGGCTGCAGACTTAATGCAATCACTGCCACATCAGTATCAGGGCTCTTGATGACTACAGTTTGGTGTTCCTGTGCAGCATGTTTTGCATGAAAAAACAACCTGGTGTCACATTCCTCATGATCACATGTCAGATTTTCAACAGCACTGACAGTTTGTAAACCCTCTGTTACAGCCATGCAGTGACACAGGTCTCCATGTGTTATGTATAAATGTAAGTCCTTACCTAAAATGGTAAGATCAGCGTCTCGCCACATTACATAGAGGAATTCTGCCAGTGCTTCTTTGTTTGTCCCATCCGACAGAAACTTCTTCCATTGTGTTGGTGTCTTTTGATCCCGTCCATAAATTTTTACCTGTTGTGTGCCACCAACAGCTCTGCATGATCGTTCTACATTTTTAATACTAATTTCTGGATACTTGTCTATCACAAAATCTATCTGTGTACAGTTGTGCTTGAGAGCAAGCTTGACTAAGTACTGTAGTATAGTGTCTGCAAGCTCCCCGAAGGTACTTGGTATGGACTGAATGGCTTGAATGACTGCCATGCCATCAAAAAGTATAGCTCCATTTACTATTATTTATTACATTTTAAATTATTATTTATTAAATATTAAATTATTTATTACATTTTTCTGAGAAAAAAAGTTTGCATAAATGTTTATTCCAAATCTGCAAAATAAACTTATGGTATTTAAATTACCTGTAGTTTGAAGCATTAAGATCTTCATGGCTTTTTACAAGATTTAAAAACATTCTTCTTAGCCGTGTCATTGTCATCACCTCTTGGTTTACAATTATTCGATGGCGGATGATTCTCTCAGAGAAGATCTTGTAGCTGACATCATAGGTTGGCTCATTTCTATTAAAAGCATCAAATATTTTATGTTCTGTAACTATTACACTGGCTTCTATATTTGGAATGCATATATTGTGTGCATGTACAAACTAAAAGCAACTGACAAACCAATTGAGTTTTTTTTTATTCTTCAGAAAGAAAATATTTACAATAAATTATTTTAAATATTCTTTTGCCCTCACAAATGACTAGACCTTTTATTATGCTGAATTATTGTAACAAGCGGTCCATGTAGATTAATGATTAATTTCTTTTCAAATTAGCAATCATTCAAATCAATTATGAATTATTTTAAAACGCAATATAACAACTTACTGTTCTTCTGAGGTCTGTGTATTTGTTCCAGTAGACTTTGTCAAGAACCTGGTGTACTGTCTGTAACAGGACTTGTGATATCGTACTTCCAGAGACACACAGTCTTTGTCTTTAATATGCACAAGAATGCTAGTGTCTTCCTTCATCTCAGCTGCTTTGAGCAACTGGCCTGTAAAAAAAACAAACATTTAATTAAATGAAATTGTAAATAAATATGTATTTAAAAAAACATAACAGTTCTGACTGTTCATGCATATGTGTATGCAAAAACTGACTGCACTATAAACATTATAATGTACATGTAATGTAAATATTGATGTATTTGAAAGTTAGTTATGGTTCTCAGCATATGGCATATAACTTTAAGTTCAAACGTGTGCTTGTGTGCTTTATACCTGCCGACAGCGTCTCCGCTTGTGAAAGATTGTCCTTCTGGCGTTTGCCTGCCACAGTGATGTACTTGTCCGTTTTCTTGCAAATTATGCACAAAAGAGGAAGTACAGGACCCGAACAAGCTATCGGCAGTCCGGTACTGGACCTAAGTTTTTTTGTTGGGCAATACGTTGACGAAATACTATTTCCCGATGACACAGACTGGTCTGTGTTATGATCATCACCAGCTTCAGGGCGCCGTGAAACTCGTTTCTCGGCCGCATCCAAGCGCTTTTTGTCAATAAAACGCCGGTAGCAAGTGGAGTGAAACCCTGCGTCTTCGGGCACACGGTCAAACTCGATTTCTAGACAATGTTTGTATGTTTCTGCTATTTTCTGACTCTCACCCTGCAAGTCAAGCCACCATTTGATGCAGTTTCTAAATGTATCCCACCGTGTGCATGTAAAATCCTTCGTTTCTTCTTTTTTTATGGACGTGAGATGCATATAGCATTGTTTATAAACCCTTTTACTGACTTTTGGCGGAGGTCTGACAATAATTTCATCCTCTTCGCTACTCGATAGTGACGACAAGGGCGCTGCCATCTTGGACCGTGTTTACATGTCGTTCCGACGTTATGCCATCTCAATGGTCTAACGACAAGCACGTGATGCGAAGCCGCATCTCTCACCTTTAAAAAATGATTACGCGAGGATGGGACTATTGCCAACTTTATACACTTGTAAAAAAATAACTGCTGGATTATACATGGAGAACTTTTATTTCTTCATTCTATACCAATTGATCATTTTATTGGAATAAAAAGAATGTAGTGCCCCATATATGGGAACGGAATGAAACGAAAAGCTGCTTCACCTTACGGCCTATGTGCAGGTCAAAAAGAAAATAAAAAACCCTTCTAACGTGAAAAAAGCTTGAAAAATCCCCACGCACCTCCTTTCAGGTAACTAAAAATTAATGTTTTTTAGGGCAACATTTTTATTTTAATTAACTCTTACACAGTAGTAACACAACACACTCCACACTCGTAAGAATGGCATCAGCACATCTCAGTTTCTCAGTCTCCAGTCTCAGTGGAGTTGGATTGTTGCTAGCTTAAAGAAGAAAGTAACTTGTTGCATTGTGATGGAAATCCTACTCAAATCATGCTAATTTTATCGATCACTGTTTGTATTGGCTCGCCCATTTTGTTTATTCCAGTTTCTTTAGTTTTCTTCCTGCATCTTAAAGATGTGTGCGCTAGGTTTAGTGAGGACTCTAAATTGACCCAGAACATGGGAGTGTCAATGTGTGTCTGTTCTTCTTTTTTCTTATGCATTCTACCCAAGGTCCTTTCTTGTGTTTTGGTGCATACTGTGGAGATAGGCTACAGCTACCTACAGCACAGAAATTGTGAAATTATGTTTAGAAAATGGATGGATGGTGTAAATATTTAGTTTATTTTGTGTGTTCGTTTTAGTGGATCATACCAGTAATTTGAGTGCTGTTATTATTAGTTTATTATTTTAGTAATATTTATACTCTGAGCTTCTCAACCTGCACAGCATTCTATGCTGGTCTACAGAAAAAGTCTTTGAATTTATGTATTATTATTATACAGTAAACCTTTTATAAGGAAGATGGTATTATGTTTCTTATGAAAGTGTGCTTCTGGCTTTTTCAACTATGCATTCAAAACCCTTGCGGCAAATAATTCAGAATTTCACAAATAATAATAGTTTTCTTAGTATTAAAATTAGCATATGCCAGTAAAGAATAACATGGGATTTACTTGTACCAACCACATGTCAAAATATTTGTGGAAATTAACAATTGTTAAAGAGAGCTCTGGTGCTTTGACGTGTACTCTTGGAAACCGCCAGTGGACATAAATGTTTCGGCTGTACATTGTGATATTTAACTAATGAAAAGACCTCATGTTGCCTTGTTGCTTTCAAACTTTTTCCCCCCTTTCTTAACTAAAGTTACAGCAATGTTTGGAAAAGTAGTGGCATTTCTTTTTCAAATTCAAAATATACAGGGTGTGTCATACATGTGCAAATAGAAGGCAGTTGAAGGGCTTAAAGAATAAGGGTAACACATCTGCCCAGGGGGCGGCGAGGTACACTACCTTTCTTTCTAAGTCCCCTGCAGACCTTTCCCGGGAAATCCCACCAGGAACCAGTGCCTCAACTTGGGACACGTCACTTCCGGTCCCGGCCCCGAGGATGACACCACTTCCGGCCCTGGCCCTGAGGACGACATCACTTCTGGTCACGGCCCTGAGGACGACATGTAGACCTCCTACAAGCCTCACTCCCTTCCTCTGGAATTCTGTTTTGGACTCAGTCTTGAACAACTACTCTGGTCTTACAATTCTTTACTTTTTCAGCCAGGAGCATATTATATGGGTGGCTGCCCCAAACCTTTTCCATGTCTGAAGTGTTGTCTTGCGGCAGTGGCATAGCCGGCAGGATGGTATCCCAGAGGAAACCAAGACAGAATCCAAAGTTAACCCAGGTGAGAAAGTACCGGGGCCAAGTTTCTGGATGGGAAGTGCGTCCGAGGATCAGGAGAGACATAGGGCAGGCTCCGCTCCAAAAAGGCAGATCCGGGCTTGGGTCTTACCTATAGGAGAATGTAGACGGACCCACAGACATGGGCTGGTTTCTGGGGAAGAAATTAAAAGGGCTTATTATGTTCTCTCGGATGAGAGAGCTGAGCTGCCCATCGGGACCAAGGTCCTTGTTAATGGTTGGCTATCCCCAGGCCAGCAGGCAAAGGCGTTAAGTCACTGGGTATCTGATCCAGAGGGGTCGATCCTGGAGCAGGTTACGGCCCTCTGGGAGCAGGTGGGGTGGTGGCTACAGCCGTTGGAACTCACCACCTACCAATTGGTGGAACTGGTGGCCTGCTTCCTATTTTTGCAGCATCTCCTCAACAGTTTTGCCCAGCCGGCCTGGGGAGTCTTTCACTCAATGAGCAAGCTCCTATGGCTCGTGAAAAAAAATCCACACTGGCCTCTCAATCTGGGAGGGCAGAACGGTCCTCTAGTGGACTCCCTAAAGACTATGACCCACATAAGTTTCGTACACAGAAGCCAGAGACTGTTCTGAAGTCCCTGGGCTGCTTGACGTGCAACCTGTCCGGGAGCGAGGCGGAATGCAGGTGGACACAGGAATGTGCTTTGTGTGCCCTGGCCAACAACCCCCAACGTCTTCACATACTGGAGACCTACTTGTTAACAGACATAAAGTCACTGCTTTGTTTGACTACGGCAGTAACATCACTGTCGTTGCTCGCCGATATGTCGCAACAGCTGATTAAACAAATGACCAGTCTTAAGTGTATACACAGAGAACTCTGTTCATATAAATCCACCCTGTGTTACATCTGTCATGGAGGAACGCTAAAAAGATACCCTGTAGCGGTCCTTCCCAACCCACCTTTTCCTGTGATACTAGGGTGGGACTGGTCTGATAGAAAATGCGGTAGACTATTGAGTACTCCCGGTCAAGCTTTGGACCTAGTGGTAGGTGAGAAAGACTCATCTCAAGCTGCCTCCACACCATGTTACCAGGCAGCAGAGAGTGAGACGGAGGGCCAAGAGGGTGACACAGAAACTTCTTGTCCGTCGAGGGCAGCTACATAATCTATCAGCGCCCTAGCAGCCTGGGAGGTATCTCCGCCCCTTGAGGTCAGGCTGGACCCTCTCTCTGAGTTGCATTTTCAGTTTAAAGTGACGCCGGCTTCTTTCAAGAGAGAACAATGGACTCTCTGAAACACGCAAAGAATGCAGTGGTTTTTGTCAACGGCCAATGCACGCATCAGCCCATGCCACAGGGACCTGTTATGGAAAATGACTTATTATATCGGGTAACGGAGCATGAGGGAGAGGACCGGAAGTTGCTTCTAATCCCGCAAACCTACCGGCAGCAGGTCTGTGAGTTAGTGCACGGCCACCTCCTTGGAGGCCATCTTGGCTACAAAAAAACATTTGAGTGAATCAAGCTCTGGTTTTTCTGGCCGGGAATTAATGAGGAGGTTCACTGTTTTTGCATTTCCTGTCTGGAGTGTCAACTGCGGCAAATTCCCGGGAGGGACCGCATTCCTCTTGTTCCCCTTCCCCTGATTGATTTTCCGTTTGACCGAATTGGGGTTGATATAGTAGGACCCTTAGAACCCTCAGCTCAAGGACATAAATATATATTTGTCCTTGTAGATTATGCGAACCGATACACAGAGGCCGTTCCCTTGCGCTCAGTTACTTCTAAAGCAATCGCACAGGAACTAGTAGGGGTCTTTGCGTGAATAGGCATCCCTAGAGAAGTCCTAACAGACCAAGGGATACCTTTTACCTCGGAAACGTTCAAGGAAATTGCCAAGTTACTGAAGATAAAGCACTTAAGAACCGCAGTGTATCATCCTGAAACCGTTGGTTTAGTTGAGAGGTTCAATCAGACTCTCAAGCAGACGCTTTGTAAGGTGGTCAGCGAGGATGGGAGGAATTGGGATCAACTCCTTCCCCTCTTTCTCTTTGCCTATCGGGAAGTCCCCCAAGCCTCTATTGGCTTGTCACCATTTGAATTGTTATACAGACGGCAGCCCCGGGGTATATTGGATATCTTAAAGGAAGGCTGGGAAGGAGAGGCTCTTCCCTCGACAAATATATTAGAATATGTCGCACAGTTATGCAATAGATTTGATAAAATTAGATCGATTCTAAAGAGTCATACGGAGGAGGCGCAAGCAGTACAGGCCCACCTTTACGACCGTGGCACGACTCTCCGGGAGTTCTGTCCAGGGGATCGAGTCATGGTATTGGTTCCCACCTCTCACTCCAAATTGCTCACCCATTGGCAAGGCCCTCATGAAATTAAGGAGAGGAAAGTGCTGGTTAACTATTTAGTGAAACAACCTAATTGTCGGCCCAGCGAGAGGGTGTATCATGTGAACTTGTCAAAACTGTGGAAGGAGAGGGACCCTGATCCCTCCTCCAGTCAGCCCCGCTCACTTTTTGCTCAAACAGATCCCCTTAATTTCAGCGAGGAATTATCTTCCAGACAGAGACAGGAGCTGGAAACAGCTACCCACTCCGTCCCATAGGTGGTGAGTGAACAACCTGGCCGGAACCTCTCTGGTTGCGCATAACATCTTGACTGAGCCAGGTGTTATCGTCCGAGAGCAGCTGTATACACTTCTAGAGGCAAAGAAAGCTGAGGTGGAACTGGAAATCAAGTGAATGTTGGAACTAGGAGTGACTGAGGAAAGTTTTAGTCAATGGTCTAGTCCCATTGTCTTGGTCGCTAAGCCCGACGGCAGTTGGAGGTTTTGCAATGCCTTCCGTTGGCTTAACCAGGTTTCCCAGTTCGATGCTTATCCCATGCCACGCATGGGCGACCTCCTCAAGAGGCTGGGACAAGCTAGGTTCCTGACCACACATGACATGACGAAGGGGTACTGGCAGGTTCCTTTAACGGAGTCCGCAAAGGCTAAGACCGCGTTTAGCACCCCTAGCAGGCACTGGCAGTATCGTGTCCTTGCAGGGTGCCTGCAACTTTCCAGCGTCTGGTGGACAAAGTGCTCCGACCCCATAACACGTACAGTGCTGCTTACCTAGATGATGTTTTCATCTATTCCAGCATGTTGAAGACACACGTACAGTAGGTCACAGCAGTATTGCAGGCAGTAGGAGAGGCCGGGCTTCGGATCAATCCCAAGAAATGTTTCTTCGGACTGAGAGAAGCTAAACATTTGGGTGACCTGGTGGGCGAGGTACTGTGAAGCCACAGTGTTCAAAATTAAATGCCATTCTGACATGGCCCCGTCCACGAAACAAGCGGCAGGTCCAATCATTTCTCAGTTTGACTGGGTATTAACGCCGGTTCGTGTCTCACTTCTCCTAGAGAGCGGTGTCCTTGACTGACTTAACAAAGAAAAGAGCTCCCAACCAAGTGGTATGGTCTGACAAGGCAGAAGCTGCATTCGCTCGTTCATCTCTTCATGCCAACGCTGGTGCCCTCTCTCGGGCTCACGACCTCTTGGTACAGGCCACCCGACCCAACAGGTCTGGGCTGAGGGGGGAGTCTTGTCACACGAGTGCGAATAGGAGGCAGCTGAAGGGCTTAAAGAATAAGGGTACCACATCTGCCCAGGGGGCAGTAGGGTACACTAACTCTCTTTCTTTTAAGTCCCCTGCAGACCTTTCCCGGGAAATCCTAACAGGAACCACTGCCTCAACTCGAGACACGTCATTTCCGGTCCCGGCCCCAAGGACGACACCACTTCCGGCCCCGAGGACAACATCACTTCTCTGTCCCGGCCCAAGGATGACATCACTTCCCCCAGACCTCCTATAAAGCCTCACTCCCTTCCTCTGGAATTCAGTTCTGTGTTGGACTCAGTCTTGTAAACTACTCTGGTCTTACGATTCTTTACTTTTGCAGCCAGGAACATATTATACGGGTGGCTGCCCCAAACCTTTCCCATGTCTGAAGTCTCGTCTTGTTACAGGTGAACAGAAATATAAAACTGAACTTTAAAAAATATGTAGTAACTATCATATGAACATGTAGTATGCACCACATTGTAGAGGTATCCTTGGATTTGTCCAGATTTTGGTACTTGAAAATGGTATGCATTGTTGTGCCAAACATTGACAGTAAAGCTACGAAAGGTCTGGGATGAATCTAACTACAAGATTGACATGTGCCATTGTGATATAAGGGGCACATACTGTGCATTTGTAAGATTTAAGAAATAATTGTAAAAATTCCTTCACAAATTGGTTTAAATGACATGTTCATATGACACTTAGCTACAGTAGTTTTATGAAAGTGTTTATGAAAGTGTTGAATTAATTTTGAATCACCCTATATTAGTATATTGTGTTTCTTAAAATTACTTACGAATGCTTTGAAATCAATTCAGTTTTTTTGTCTGGTACGAGGAAACCCTTAAATAAGATATATCATTAAGACCTTTTGAGCTACCTATACAAGACATCAAGATTTTTGATCTCTATTTTGGTCCCTCTAAACATAAAACCTTAAATGTTTTAGACCACATTTGAACCATATGTTATGCAGAAAATTATACCATTATGATGTTTATAAACATAGAAATACTGCATATTAATTTACCAACATTAAACGCTAATGTAGACTTAATAATGTATGTTTGGGTTAAGTGACTCCCAAAATGGAAAAGTTCAAGAACCTTGCAGGCTTGTTCAAGAGTGAGCCTTGAGGTGACTGTGAGATTCACCAACAACTTGGTACAGCTGAACCAGCTTAACATGGTGCTTTGTTGCACCATGGTGGTGGAGCAGAAAAATCTGGAACAATGAGATAGCAAGTACAAGCAGCCAAAATAAGGTTCCTGTATAGCTGACTCTCTGTGCAAAAGTGAGGCAATACGAGAGAATTTGTCTTTCCTTCATTTGGAAGGAGGGTGTTTGGGTGTGTAGTTAGTAGGCAAACACTGAGCAAATTTCACAGCAGATTTTCTTCATCTAGAAAATGATAATAAAAATGGCAATGATGATGATGATGATGAAAACAAAGTGTCTACAAAATATCAATACACAAGTGACCAGGCATAGAAAAAGAGCGGAATAGTGTTTATATGCAGTAGCAGCTTAAATCAAGACAGCTCACTACAAACTATAAGCCAGATAAACATTTGTTGTATTTAAATCAATACAACAAACACACAGCAAAAAACAATTTACAGACTTTGAGAATCAAAGCCATTTTCTTATATTCTACATTATACAGTAGTTAAAGTCAAGTCATTGCTATTAGTGCCCTTTCAGTTTATTCGTGTTTTATGCACATAAAGAATTTCTTCTTAATCTCCCTCTGCATTTCTCCCATTTTTATGTGGGGTCAATGTGCTTGATCAACTTTCTCCATACAGTTTGCTTCTGCATCTTCTCCTCAGTCAATCCGTTTTTGATCAGATCTTCTTTTACTTTATCCATCCACCTCCGCTTTGGTCTACCTTGCTTTCTCTTCCCCTGTACTTCCATTCCTATTATTCTTTTGCACACATAGTCATTGTCTCTCCTCATCACATGTCCATACTGTTATATATGTAGGCAATAATATTGTACTCATAAAAAGGAAGAAGACGGAGACAGGTTCAAAGTGATAAACTTTAACAGGTCCTTTTACTAAGATTGTGTCTAAGTACTCGTTACACCACCTTATTATTATTATCTGCTTCCTTACAGCTCCCCAATACCCATAAGTCCTTATTACTACGGAATTACCAAAAGTACACATACCACTTCAACCTACTTCCCTGTACTTTCTTAGATATCTCTTCCACTTTTACGGAACCTTTGATTGTCTCATTTTTTATTCTGTCCTTTTTTTCATGCAAAAAAAGTTTAATCATGTCACTTGTTAATCTCTTAAAATTAAAAGATACAACAATTTCAGTTTTTCTTCATAACTCAAACCTTACAAATTTAATAAACAATGGCTTTAGTCCATTTCTCTACTGAGTTATTTGATTGTGCTCTTTGTAGGTTTAAAATGGTGTTCACTTCTGTTTTTGTATGGATTGGAAAGAATCCTGCTTCTTCTTATTCTTTTGGCTGCTCCCGTTAGGGGTTGCCACATTGGATCATTTTGTTCCATATCTTCCTGTCCTCTACATTTAAGGAATTAGATGTACAAGGTATGTGAATTGTGTGTACACATATTGACATCTACAAAATATAGTCTAAACTTAGCCTAAAAAAGATTATTATTGTGATAGCCTCCTTAAATGTTAGACATTAAGTCTGAACTGACCAACACTGTCAGGTTTAGACTTTACGTAGCTGGTAATATTATCAAATATTTTTTAAGACAGAGTATCTTCTGACTCTAGGTTGACATCATCCAGGTAGTTAACTCCTTGTCAAACTATTCTTATAATGTGGTAGCAGCTAAAGTGTGCCACCAGCATGAATTTCATTAATGTATTTGTTTGGATTAGGATAGTTAAAAAATCTACCTTGCCCAGAGGCTAAAAGGTTAGGGTGTGTTAGGGCTGCTGTGTTTTGTTCCTGGATAACTAATTGAGTTTCAATGAGCTCGGAGAATTTATTTTTACTGTCACCTGTGAAAATCAAATTCCTTCTTTACTAAGTAAGATTAATGCAGTCTAAATGTTGCAGGAAACTTTAGCCCATTACTAAAAAAGGAAAATAATAACACAAAGTCAAACAATGCAGTAGTACATTCATGCGATGACTTACAGTATATACAGCATTTGGGAATGGTCATTTGGCCGTATGTCAGACAGAAAGTGTACAGGTCATTTCAATTGAGGCTCTTTGGGTCTGTTGTGGGTCACCGGTACGCAGATGTTAACTGCTGGTATGGAGTAGCACAAACCAACATTCAAATCACAGCACCCGCACACCACATCTGTGTAAGGCAGTGTTCTTATACCACTGGGTCGCACCGCTGGTGTGTCGCTTCACGAGTTGTTCACAGTAGATTGCAAAAGCCAGTGTTTCTCAACAACTGCGTTGCCACCAAGGTTGCCACAGATGGATTGCGGGTTGCTATTCTTTGTTCGCAAGTGGATTGTGATGGGTCGCAAGTGGGTCATGATGGGGTTCCTGGGGTGATCAGCAGCACTGTGTCATATGTTTTCCCCATGTTTTAAGCAAGTTCATTTCACTAAAGGGAACCTCCAATCATGCTCCTTTCCCTAAGGGAGCAGTTTGCAATATCTGTTAGTGGGTCAACAAATAATCGGGAAAAACAAAACTGGGACATAGGACCATAAAGGTTGAGAAACACTGCTGTAAGGAAGGCAAAGCAGGCTGAACGCAAAAGAAGTCAACATGTGGAGAAATGCTGAGAAAAAAAAAAAACCTTAAAGGGCACTCCAACCATCAGAAAACATATGAGACACTGTGAAATAATAATAATTTATCACTGTGGCTGGTTTTGGCAAATTCTTGAACATTATTACCCTATTATTTTCCTATTATCCTTAACTGTAACTACAAATTGCACAAACTTGGTCAGCCATAAATCAGCATATGTCTATACTTTCCATATAGTTTTAATTCCAAATTAGTATTAAAAGAACTGTCAAGGAGGAGGTGAAGTGCAAAAGGAACAGCTAAATTATACAGACAGTGAAACAGCAAACATCCTGAACTTGCAACTCTCTTCAGTTTACACTTGTGAAGAAGTAGATAACCTCCCAACAGTAAGAACTGTCAAGGAGGTACTTCCTGATTTGGAAATTGTAGAGGGAAAAGTGATACATAGATTAACTATGCTGAAATCTAACAATGACTGGGAACAGATAACATTTACCCTCGATAGCTTACAGAGGTTAGTGAGTACATGTATAAACCACTGATGCTTATTTTTCAGAACTCACTGCACAAGGAGGAATCTCCTAAGGCCTGGAAGCTAGCATATGTTATCCCATTATATAAAAAGATGATCAAGCTGATCCAAGCAACTTTAGGAAGCATCACATGTCAAGAATAGATATAATGGTAAATAATCTGCATGGATTCGGAAGGAGAAGGTCATGTTATATGATCAGACAGTTCTATATATTGAAATCTATGTGAATCTTCAGAAAGCATTTGATAAGGTACCGCAGGAAAGGTTGGTGATCACATTAAAAGGAGTTGGAATTCAGAGCACCTTGTGTAGATGTGAGAAAATTGGCTTATACATTGGGAAAAAAACTATTATGGTGAGAGGAACCTTTTCAGAAGTACGAGTTAAAGTGGTGCCCCTCATGGATTAGTGCTGGGGCACCTGCTTGTATGTATATATTATATCTATATAATGGAAAATATATATGATTGACTAAATTGCCTCCTCTTGTTTGTCAATTTTCTAATGTTCTAACCCATTTACAGCTATTTGGGTTTATTCCCAGATTGACTTAAAGTGAATAGGAACAAATTGATTGCAATAGCCTATACCACACTACCAGCACAGACTTATTTTGCCAAACTGGAAGAATTATACCTTTACCTGGACTCGAAGATTGTCATCCATAGCCTGCCCACTAGACTAGCCAATAAGGTACATCTTTGCTTATTTAGTGCTGTTCTGTCTAGGACTACACTATGCACAAATCCTATGGAGGGTTTTCCCTCTACTGATCTGGAATTGTTAATGAGCCCTTAATTCCCAGGAGAGAAAGCACCAGAAGATTAGCAGTGAAGGCAAGCTGTTCTTCTAGTCAGTACAATCTAAGTGTAATAAACACTGGCTTAGGCAGAAGTAATTAATAAAGTATATAACCTACACTATTGTACGTAGATGCCTGTATTGCTCAGTTACACAACCTCTGCAGAGGTAAACTTGCAGAAGTGTCATTCTCAGATGGAGAAAAAGACCCTTTCATTAGGTTATTGCCTGGGTATATTTTCTATCCAGTAGGCAACAATATGCTGTCACACACGTGCGAGTAGGAGACAGCGGAAGGGCTTAAGTAATGTCAATACCACATCCGACCAGTGGAGGGCGGGGTGCACTGACTGTCTTTCTCAGTTCCCTGCAGACCTTTCCCAATAAATCCTACCAGGTTCTGGTCCAGATGACGTCACTTCCGGGTCCCGCTCCTCAATTGTGTCATTTCCGGCCCAGGTGACGACAGTTCCGGGTCCCGCCTCCTAGATAATGTCACATCCGGGTCCCAACCCTAGATGATGCCACTTCCGGTCCAGACGACGCCACTTCTGGGACATGCCCCCTTTGATAATGTCACTTCCTATATGGGCCTTTAAAGCCGCCATTTTACCACTATGGAATCAGTTCTGTTTTGGAATCAGTGTTGTGAACATCTCTGTTCAATTCTACAAACCTTTTGCAGCTAGGGATATTATAGGGGTGGCTGCCCCAAACCTTTTTATGATGTCTGGTCTGTGTTTATATCACAATGCCTATGATGTGCATGCTAAGTCATGCCTCTTTGTTATCCTTATTCTAAATAAAACTTTAAACTCTCAAGAAATAATTAATATACTGTGGAAACTGACCCGGAAACAGACAGACGAACACCATAGGTACAAAACCCAACACATGTTTATTCATATTTAACTATTATTTACAGTGCACACAACCCCAAAACTCCCCCAAAGTCCAGGCCTCAACAATGCCTTTTTCAGGCCACCTTGTTTCCTCTCCTCCCGAGCTCCGTCTTTCTCCGCTCCCAACTAAAGCCCTCGAATGGAGGGAGGCGGCCCCTTTTATACACACTCAGATGTGCTCCAGGTGCCAAAGTGTGGTGGAAGTACTGGCTTCGCACCCGGAAGCACTCTGGGTGTCCCTGGTCTTCTTCACCCCAGCACTTCTGGGTGTGGTGGAAGTGCTGAGGGCCAGGGCTCCTCAGGCATTGGGGCACCTCCTGGCAGTGACTAGGGCCCCTATAGGGTTGAGCTTCTAAGCTCTGTTCCCGTGGTCCTCAAAGCCACCAGGACGGTCACTCCCTCGTGGTCTGCAGGATGCATAAGCCCTCCTCCGGTCCTAATGGGCGTCCCGGCTGGGTACCACCCGCAGCCACTTGCCACAATACAAATGTGTGAGTTAAAAGCATAAGCAATTTGAATAGATTTTACATTAAAAAATTTTGTAAACAAAAAACAATAAATCTTTGAACTTTAAACCAATCAAAGAAGAACACTAAAATAAATCCATGCTAAGTGATTTCATTAAAGTTAGTTCAGCATTTAAGTCAGTTAGTTCAGAATTTCAATTTATACAACAATGGCACAGAAAAATATTTAAACATAATTCAGTCCCAAATCATTAAAGATATTAATATTGGGGATACATGCTCATATTTTTTTCTTTTTGGTTAAAACTCTTGCTGTTGCATTCTGGACAAATTGTAGCTGTTTTACATCCTTCTTGGGTTGTCCTGAAAGGAGTGCATTGCAATAATCTAGTTTTTTTTATTGTTAATGGAATTTGGAATTTCATTTCATGTCTTGTTTCAGATTTTGTTATTCCATGCCATAAAGTCCTACTAATGTGTACCTCTTCTGAGTAAATAAGTAGAATGGTTTATGAACTGATGTGTAATAGCATCCCTCAAGCATCAACTTTATTTGCTTATCCGGGATGTGGGGGTAAAACTGGAGTACCCAAAGGAAAACTTTCATGGAGAGAACTTGCAGACTAATACCGGTGGTGTCCAAGAGCAAAGTATTAAAATTCAATTAAAGTATTCTATGATGAATATACTGGAGCTGGTACCAAACTGGTTACTCCACTATTACTTTATCCATCCATCCAGTTTCCAACCCGCTGAATCCGAACACAAGGTCACGGGGGTCTGCTGGAGCCAATCCCAGCCAACACAGGGCACAAGGCAGGAACCAATCCCAGGCAGGGTGCTAACCCACCACAGGACACACACAAACACACCCACACACCAAGCACACACTAGGGCCAATTTAGAATCGCCAATGTGTTATTTATTCCTCATGGTTAGTTGTCAATTAAACAAGTAAGGGTTTAGAGTGTAAATAAGCAAATTAACTAAAATGAAGAAAACAATGTGCTATAAAAGCAAAACCCACATTCTTGGTTATTTCTAGAAGTACTGAAAGAAATGGGTCAAGACAAATAATTAAATAATTTAAATAAAATCATAATGGATGGATGGAGAATGAAGACATTACTTGGAATGAAACCCCCACCCACACATAAGCACAAACAGAAGATACATCAGTATATTTTCACTAATGCTTATTTCATTTAAGGTCTGGCTGCACTGGACATTTGGCATAACCAGACCTGCACAAACACACATTCTCACTCAAATTGTGTCAATTCATTCTCACTGATGTATTTAATGGTGGCTTATCTCGCACACACTGTAAATAGTTTTTATTCTTTTTGTATGTAATCCTACCTTTGCTTTCCAGTTATGATGCTGGAAGAGGTCATCCTGTGACATTTTTGTACCTTTCTTTTACTTAAGACTAAAAAATGATAGTTTACTATATATTTTTCTTGTGTTTTTTATGTACTCTATAACTACACTTAATTTAAAAGGGTTCATTTAATATTTTTTTTCCATACATCCATTTGTTTGGGCTAATCTAGATAAGCTGATCTAGTTAATAGCTTGCTTTTAGCTAATTCATGTAACCGGAGCCCACTGAGTCAACCCAAGTGAACACAGGGAGAATGTGCTTGATCTACATAGGACAGAACTGGAAACTGAACATTAGTCCAAGTGCTGCCGGTTGCAAAGTCATTCACTGCTTTATTGTGTTAGGTCACCTTACTTTTTTCTATAATAAAGAAAACACTGGGATGAAAGCTGGGTTTATATTCTGGCCTTGTGGAGAGTTTTCATATTCTATCCATGTATGCAACCTTTTTTTCTTGATTTTAAAGCATTTAGTCCCACATCCCAAAGACAAGGATGATATCTTAAGTGGTGACACTAAACTGACCCTGTATGCAAGTGGAGGTGCTCATGTGTGTGCATGCTTCCAGTGTTTAGTATCCCATCCAAGATTGTTTCCTGTGTTATGCTCAAATTCCATTCAAGTTTTTGTTCCTACTTTGTGCCCAGTTGTATTAAAAACTTTATTTTAAAAACATGTGTTCAGAAAATAGATACATGTACTGTGTATATGCTCTCATTTTTATTTTAGGTTTGCTTTTGGCATGTTTGTGTTCAACATATGCTTTGAACCCATGTTCAGAATTTTAATGGTATTATGCTTTTCAAGCAGAACTGTGATGAATATTTTTGTATTTTGTCAGAAACTATCATATTATAAGTTGTAAAAAACTGTGGTTGTCCAAGGGAATCACATGCTTGACAGAAAATAAATAAGGTTCAAAAACACTTGATGGCATGAAAATGAAACAAAAATGTCGCCAATAGATTAACATGGTTTGTACAATCATTTTGATCAAGGAGCTCCTTCTGTCTGGTTGCTTGGGTGAGAAATGACACATTCTTCCAGGCAGGCTTTTATTGTCCTGGGACCGGATCAGTTGGAGTCAGTGGCCCTTCCTGGACATTTTCTTTGAGCTGTGGAGGAAAAAGAAGACAAGAGAGTTAGCAACAGTGCCCCCTGTCAGTTTGGGTTGGAAACATACCTGGGAGGATCTCAGAGGGTGACCCTCTGACACGCATGCATGACAAATCATTTGTGTAAATTAGACAGAAAGAGCTCAGCTTTACCTTGGTGATACAGAAGAGATGAGGTGAGCATTTTTCTCTGCTAGAAAAATATGACTCATAAACTATCGATACTTTTGAAGATACCAAGACAAGTAAATGAAACTTTTACCTTTTAAAAACTAAAGCTTGTATTTGGTAATTTGACATATTATTTGTAAAAACATCTGGAAATGTGAATTTTTAATATCTGCTTATACAATTTAAGTTTGGAAACTTACATAAGAATATATTGGTGCTACAGTGTTATGCAAGTGCAATACTTTTCAGTAAAGCTTCACATGATGTCAAATGACTGAAAATGTGCCTTTAGTATAAAACCTTTGAAATAAATGAACAGATAGACCTGTGTGTTTGCAGTTAAGAGTTTATCTAGACTGCAAGTGAGACTGGGGATCAATTAGTAGCAATCTCAGAAATCCCCTGGCATAGCCAGATAGGAAACATGTCACTGTAACATGTTGAAAATGAAACATATTGGCTTGAGGGTAACCACAGCAAACCTGCAGTTAAATATACAAACATGCTGCCTGATCAAATGCATTATGGAAATGGCATTATGGAAAAAAAATGGCAAATGGTATAACTAATTCTAAATAATATTCTCTAGATGTGTATATAGTTTAAATCATTTACTACTGCATTCACTAATCAGTTTTTTATTCGATAAAATAAGTACCTTGGGAGAATTTGATGGTTACATAGGATACATAGTACACAGGAAAAGATAATCATTTTAAAATATAGATTTGTAATCAGTCAGTCATTTTCCAACCCACTATATCCTAACTACAGGGTCACAGGAGCCAATCCCAGGGCACAAGGCAGGAAACAAACCCTGCGCAGGGCACCACACACACACTAGGGACAATTTAGGATCACCAATGCAGCTAACCTGCATGTCTTTGGACTGTGGGAGGGAACCAGAGCACCCAGAGGAAACCCATGCAGACACGGGGAGAACATGCAAACTCCATGGAGGGAGGACCTGGGAAGCGAACCCAGGACTCCTTACTGTGAGGCAGCAGCGCTACCACTGCACCACCGTGCCGCCCTTTGTAATCATATCAACAAATTTATCATTAAAATAAACATATATTCGAGCTATACTAGCAAACAAGAATATTATATGAAATTTATAAAATTGAATGATCATTATACTTTAAACACTTTGTAAATCATGTATAAATTTAAAAAACTTCCCATTTACATAATCACAGATTTATAGTTATTATATATCCTCTTCTATTTTCCCTGAAGATGGTACACAAAGGTACCATATTTAAATAAAAATGTAACAAAGGAAGCATATTTGTTATCGATCAATTGATGAAAAAACATAAATAGGTAACAACAAATTAGTAGGTTGTGAATACAGAATCACAGAGTCTAAGAACCTTTTGTTAACCCAAGCCAATATTCATCCCATCCTTCAATCCATTTTATGAACCCCTTTATTCAAGAAGAAATTCAAAGGGGATGGCCAATACAAAGCAGGGACAAACCACATATATTGTTTTTGTCTGTAGCAGAGTACACACACTCACACAGTGACATTCACGTGTGCAGGACCAGTATAGAGTCACCAACTAACCTAAGCTGTACATTTGTTGAACATGAGAGTAATGACTACTTGTAGGAGCTTATGGGTAAAGGGAATATATGTAACCCAGACAATGATTGGCCTGGAATTTAAATCCCAGACTTATTAATAATCATGAAACACCAAACTCTATATCATTTAAGATAACTATGCAATTTGTTTTAAAATAGTAATAGTAAAGCAACACAACTGCCTATTATGGTGTTCCATCAAAGGGGATAGAATTGTGTAGTGAGTGAGCAATGGTTTGTAAAGTGTGTCTTGCCAGAATCAGTTAGTTCACCATGCTTCTGTCATCTTCGAAGCTGCATACCTGCCTATTATAAAGTTTCCTGAACTTCTCTTTATCCAGTGCCACTTCCTCCAGGTTTCTTCCCCTCACTCTTCTGTCTCTTGGTTCCTCTATCACCATATCTTTCCTCCTCTTTCTTTGCCTGAAACATCTTCAGATTAATTAGGATCCTGACACTAGAGTGAAACATTGGCCATCATAAAGTTGTCATAATAATTGTGTTAAGTAGTGCTGACAATACTCATGGACTATGGGAACTATTGTGAAGCAGACATCTACTTACACAAGCACCAACATTAACCTTTACTAGATAAAAATTGTAAAAAAAAGTACTATTGAGGCAGAGATTAAGGTAAAACATTTTTAAAAAATGATGGTGACAGGATGAGACTTCACAGGAGCCCATCAAGGTTGCTGGATATCATGGCCGGCCTGTACACTGGTACTGTAAGTGCTATGCACAGTGGATGTGTTTTCAACTGCATTTTTCCCAGTTGATTCTGGAGCTCATCAGGGATGTGTTTTTGCTCCTACTTTGTTCAATGCTTGCACAGACTGAGTGTTGGGCAAGGTTGTGGGATCCAGCGGCTGTGGTGCATCTGTTGATGGAGAAAGATTCACTGATCGTGACTTTGCTGACGATACTGTGATCTTTGCAGAATCAATGGAGGCTCTAATCGGGAATCTCAAGAGACTGAGCAAGAAGTCTGAGTGTCTGAGCTTAAGGGTGTCCTGGATAAAAACCAAGATCCAGATCTTTAATGACCTCTTAGGCACAGTCATCAGCAGTGTATCTTTCTATGGAGAGAATGTCGACCTTATCGAGAGGTTTGTTTATCTCGACAGTGACATTCATGTCTCTGGTGACTCTTCCTATGAAGTCATTAGATGGAATAAGAGAGCATGGGAGGTTATGAAGTTGCTGGAAAAGGGTGTCTGGTGCTCCCTATATCTTTACAAAAGGATGAAGGTCCAAGTCTTTAGAGTCCTGGTGCTTCCTGTCTTGCTATATGGTTGCGAGACATGGATGCTATCCAGTGGTCTGAGACACAGACTGGACTCCTTTCGTACTGTGTCTCTTAGGAGAATCCTTGGGTGCTACTGGTTTGACTTTGTGTCAAATGAGTGGTTGCTCACGGAGTCCCAAATAAGGCACATTACCTGCAATATGAGGAAGTGTCAGTTATGGCACTATGGCCATGTGGCGCAATTCCCCAAGGGTGATCCAGCTTGCGGTATCCTCATTGTTGAGGACCCTAGTGGCAGGACCAGGCCAAGGCGAAACCCACATAACAACTGGATGCAGCAGATGGATAATCATTTCTAGAGGGTGGGACTGGTCCGTGTGTCTGCCTAGGGGGTTGACAACCAGGACCCCAGGCTGTTTCATCATGTGTTGGGTGCGATAACATGCTATATCTTTGCCTGCTCGCCAACCTGACCTGGCCTGTGGTGACATCCACAACTTCTTGGTTATTTTGCAGTCGAGCTGCTAAGGTTGGCAACCCACACTACATGCAGTGCAGACTACTCAGGAATTGTCACAGAGGATTAAGAACAGCCTAACATATACTTCCACATATAATTTAGCAAATCGTTAACAAGAAAATGCAATTTGATAACTTTTTAATAATATGCATCAGTTTGAATATAGTGGGTTTGCTATTTGTTTTTGTTAAACATTTTAATGGGTAACAGCAAATAGCCTTGATTAAAGTTGACTCAAATGGTGCAGAAATTGACAGTGCAAAGGACCGAGAGGATGTTTCGGCCGAAACAAGTCTTAACTTACAATAGATTGTTTCAGTGATCCTTGAAGGGATCCTACTCCATTGGGCCCTTAAACAAGGCCCTTAACCTTAAAATTGCTCCAGGGGCACTGTACAACGGCTAACCCTATGCTTTAACCTCCAGTTAGTTAATAAAGTGTACCACATACCAAAAAAGTACTCTTTTCAGGACATGTTTAATTTTTGCTATTGTTTTTTACCCATTTATTATCCTGTTCCAGTTAAAGCAATACAAAGGAAATAAAAATATTTTTTCTTCTATATTAACTTCTTTTTCAAGTGTGGCAGAGCTTCAGTACCTAAGAGCAAGACAAATCTTAGTTGGAAATTATAGCAAAAGGGTCATAGCCACAAAATCACACATTCATAAATGTTATTTACACACTTTGGAGGCCCTGCAGCTAAAGGCTCAACTTTCTACAGTAGTTTTATTTGTCTTAAAAAATTTCAGAAGACCTGAACATTGCAATGTGTGCACTGTACACATTAATAATTTCTGTGATTCATGTCTGTGTGTATTTTGTCTGAGTAGTCCAGTTTCCTTGCACAAACTAAAAAATAAGCATTTGATTTTCGTTGACTATTCAGAACTGACCAGACTAAATGAGCATGTATGAGCTGGCACTGTAATCAAATGGGTTTCTATCTATTCCCATTGTTGTGGTGTGAAATTTTGCATATAAGTTGATAAATATTTTGTATGTCTTTATTGGTAACTTGTAACACTAATGTCTATTACTGATAAGAACAGCAATGGTTTGATGGTTTAAGAATCCCTTCCCCCCTTTTAGGAATGAGTCTCTTTGTAATTTTACGACAGGGTTGGAGGGAAGTGCCTCAAACAAGTTTGGCAAAAGTTTTCTCCGCAGGACTCTCTCTCTCAACCCCCACAGGAAAGCCAGACTGCCTAGCTGGCAAACTTTACCCTAGCAGGTGTGAAGGTATTCTGTATCCCATTGGTCTGAAGTATGGCTGTTTGGAAATGTCTTGTATCAAAAGCCTTTAAGTACCACAACACCCTATTGGCTGTAAGAGTTGGACAGAAAACCTATAAATTTGCTTGCTTTATCTCACTCTCTCTCTCTTACCAAACTGATGAAAGAGCATCTCACACACCATGAACTGAAAAGGACAACACAATGAAGAGCACAGCTCGGCAGCCATATTGAGACAAGCATGCGGTCTGTTCTGAAGAAAGCTGACCACAAATGATGCCTCAACTAGAGACATTTCAAGTAACTAACAAGTCTGTGTGCCGCTTGAAACTACACATCACCATTTATCAGGTTGCATGGTTGCCAATATTCAAATGTACTTTGCATATTGTTATTATTTATGAATATTATCAATAATACATTATTTAAATTGTAACTTGTACTACACCTAATTGCCTGATGTTATAAATGTAGAAGGGAAGGTGGGGAGAAGTTATACGGTACAATGCCTTAAAAACAGTGGTAAGCCTGTGAGATCTGAGGCATTCTGACAAAGGCTACATATTAATAATACAAAGGGAGAAAGTAGAGTAATATATTACTCTACCAAGACAAAACACCCATTATCTATAATAGAAAAAAAAAATGGATCAAATAAAAACATGCACACCAAGGTTCCTTGTTGGTGATGTTAATTAACCCAGTAAAACTAAATATTTCTTTTCATTAATCATGGTGCACTGCTGGTGCTCACCTGCTGCCTCCCATATTTGCTTGATGTCACCACAGTTATTGTTATGATCCCTCTTGCTGTGAGACATAGAGTATGTGTGTATTCTTAATTTTATAAATCACATTACAATAAGTCAGACACTGAACAAGCAAGAATTGAATACTTTTTCACATACATTTCTGTTCCTTAGCAGTGGTGTATGTTCAAAATGGATGATCCACATCAGGTGTATTGTCAGCATTTTCATGATCTGCTGATGCCGCTGTATGAAGACAGAGCAAAACTTTTATTGTAATGTTTAAAAGTGTAATTTAGCTTTCAGTACAGACTTATACAAAGACATGTTTTTCCTTTTCTATACTAAAACAGCTTGATATGTTATAACCAAAATATAACTTGTCTGTTAATGCTTTTGTTTATAGCTAAGAGCTTGTTGAATATTTTAGCAGTTAGTTTCAGTACACATTTTCAAAACTCTGCAGCATTATCCAGAGTTATGTTGTTTTAGGAATGCTATGTAGAGTGGTATTGGGTTACTGATAAGAGATAAGCAACATTACACTAAATGTATTGTTGCTGATTCAAAAATGTAAACTAGTTTTCTGAGCTCCAAAAACGAAGCAAGTCTGGAGACTGAAAACGTATTTTTATTAGCTCTGAAATAAAAGGCAAAAAACTGCCTTTGAACATGAGACAATTACCTTTTGGACAAGATCACACCACACTTTACATAAGTTATGTAAGTTCAGACGATGAGCTGATTAGAAGGAGGGACATCCAACTGGGAATAACACATTTTTCAAGCAACACAAGACAAGAACCACCTGAATGCCAGCACATACATTGGATGTGTTGCTGATCTTCACCTGGTTTACAGAACTACAAGATAACTCAGGTTGTATGATGTGCATTGCCACACTCTGTTTGTTTTTGCTTATGGCTGTGGCTATTTAAAATAAATGTTTAAATATTAAAATGTATGAGCCTGCTTTCGTGCTTCTACATTTGATCCATTCTACCGCCAGGGGATGAAAACTGAGTTTCTTTTTCAGTTAGATAATTTGGCATGAGGGGCAGGCTCCAACAGTAAGCTACAGTGACATTCATAACTGGGTGAAGTCTGAAGGAACTACTAACAGAAGGTAGGGAACTGTAATCCTGGGGCTAAGTGCACTGCAATTGTGAAGTGTATATTGCCAAAGTTTGGAAAGTATAAGTGTAAGTGTAATAGGCAAATCAAAGTAGCAACAGAGGTGTGACATATATTTGCAATAATCTGTGCATATTAAGACTGGGTATTTGGTTTAAAGAGAAGTTGCCTGTAAGCCTTTCCATAATAAAACAGCCACCCTCATGACATTCTTTTCTGTGTTTTTCCAGAAGGGTAGTATTTTCTTTTTTGCTCCTTTGCTTACTGACTATCCCACTTTTTGTTTTTCTTACCTTCTTCCATGTTTTGTTCAGTGTTGTTTCAATGTTCTTGTTATGGCTACTTTTAGTTTGTAGAGTTGGAGGTGTAATGAAGACCCTTGCAGGTCACTTCATAGGCTTTTCTCACATGAAGTCAGTGTCAGGATATTGCTGTGTTAAATCAGGTTCTGTTTAGTTCTCTCTCTCTAGCAAATAAGGTGCAGAAGCGCATCTTTAATTTTTTTATGTTTGCTAATTCTTTACAAGCTGAATAACATTTTTTTATAATTTAGATTTGTAAAAATTGTTTATAATTTAGATTTGTAATAATTTGTTTATCACGAGGATATGAAATTGTGAAAGCCGCAAAGGGATGATCTGATGTTTTTCAAGCTAAAGAATTTTAGTATGCTCTTTTACCTTGTTTTAGACTTGTATTGCTGATATTAGTCCTTTCACTTGAAAGTCTGAATTCTCTGTTACTTATCAAACCAATTAAGCCAGCTCAGTCTCAAGTGGGGGCAAGAGCTTATGTTGGCCACATCAAACATAAGGCAGATCCATCAGACTATTGACATTATTCTTTACTTGACTTGTTAAGAGGCTTACTTACGTATTGCACTCCATGAGGATTCCATGATCAAAGGATACCTTCCAGATTTCGAGAGACAAACAGCTGCAAAGGTCCCAGGTATCAAAAACAACATATCATCACTATCATCATTATTTTCATTCTGCTGTTCCTAGTGAGTGTGAAGGTTTACAAGAAGAGACTCACTGAACTTTTGTTACAAAATAAATTCAGAGTTTATTGAACAAACTACTAGAAAATTGTGTGCTATTGGGTAATTAAATGGTTATGTATGCCTGACAGCAAGGAGGTGGAATTGATGGAGGTAGGACCCTTTTCAGTGGGTGCCAGGTCCTGTCATGGTGTGTGTTTATTGTTTTGTGAATTCAGCTTCTAACGGAATCTATTACAATAAATTAGAACAATAAATACAACAATCTACCCTCCTCCCCATACACATCTATATCATACCCTTCAGAAGGAACCAGATTTGAGTCTTTTACTCTGTTAAAGTTGCACTAATTGACTAACATTCATACTATGACGTCTCTGCTTTTTCTTTAGGAATTACCTCTGTGAACCCATTAATATTTAACCATTACAACACCACTTTGCTTAGCTTCTAGTTTCCTTTAAATAAATCTCTCTTTCCACAGGCTTACTTAGTCTTCCAGATCTTCAAAATACTTATCCATTCCATTATCATATTTTAGTACTTGGTGAACATATGTTTGGTTTAACTGAACTTAAATACAGATCAGCATTACTGTTAGGCTGGTTCTCAGCATTAAGTAGATTTGCGTTTTCTGCTTGCTAGGCTAAAACCTGTAAATGACAGCAGATAGACTTAAGTGTTGCTCCATCTTGTGTCCCCGTAAGATATGGAGTGTTGCTATTCGCATTTGCAATAGCCAGTTGTTTCAAAGCTTTCAGAATGTCCTATTTTGTAAGAATAGTGTCACAGCTAATACACAATGGTGACTGTTAAGTTACAACAAAAGGCTTGTACAGTATCCACCCCATCTTTCTTTCTTATTTTGGGAGTGTTGTCCTGATTTGTCTTCCCATTGTAGGTGTTTTTAAGTTGTTCTCAGTTTAGACATGTTAAATTTTCTCTCCTTAACTGTTTTTTCCTAACTGATTAGTAATGTGGAACAGCAATATGACCTTTTATTTTTACTTTACGTCTGGCAGACTAATTTGGTCATTATAGGATGAACTGATTATCAGTTATTTTAATAACTAAGTTGATGGGGCTTACTATTATTTTAAATGCTTAAGGTTATATACCTCTTGAAAACAATCTACAGTAACTATGGAGAGTTGTCATTTTTTATATGTAACCCCTAAAGATTAAACGCTACTTAACTAATGTGTAATTTACAATAAAAACCTCAGAGGCTACATTGCTAATTTAATGCATGTTACATAAAGCCTAACTATTTAAAAAAAAGTGTCCAAATTTAAAAATTCAGATCACAAACCCCAGAGGTTTAGTTACAGCATGTGTCTGCCAAAATGTGCTATACCAATACAGCGATAATTATAAGGAACAACGGGAAAATAATTAGTCAAATCCTACCCTACAATAACTAACAATATATAAAGAAAATACTACAATGTGTCTTAAAATGTGGCCTTACCCTTGAAACATCTTCATTATTATGTACTTTTTTAGACAGATGTGCTGAGAATATTAAAACACTATAATATCCTTCCTAAAATAACGATAAAAATGTAACATTAATTTAATACTGAATTTGCCTATAAAAATATTTGGTATACTGTTTATCATAGAAATTGTTAAATGAATTCAAGTGATCTTTGGCAACCTAAAACTGGATGACTGCCACTTGAATGGGAAGAGACATGGCAACAGTGTTCTCATCAGATGAAAGCAGGTCTCCCTTTCAAAAAGTAAACAGCAGTTCAGAGGTGATGCAAATGTGATTTCTTTCTCACACACACTTTAATTTTCTATGGCATAATTAGTTCTTCTGGACTAGTTCCAGTACTAGTGCAAGGCATACACTTAAAACACAAACATGCAAGTAAAGGGTCTTTCTGATTTAAATTTAATTTTTTGTCTGGGCTCCTCTCTCTGCATGCCTATTCTCTTGAGTATTGTGTGAACTGGACGCAATATATCCAAAAAAAACTGTGCTGGAAATTATTAAAATTCTGTGCTTACAAACTGTAGTTGTTCTGCCACATGTGAAAATAGGCAGGAAGTAAAAGGGACAAGGGGTGAAATATTAATCAAAAAACCACCAAAGGCCAACATCAGGAATCCAACAAATGTAGTGACTAAACTCAACATGTAAACCAAAAATCACAGTCTTAAAACGTACACATTGTTCTAAAATAACTTGATGTTGAAATACTCTGATTAGCTTCAAAAGAATCTAATCTTTGATTCTTACTTGACTCTGACCTATATACAGAAGCTGCAATGACACATGACATGACTTCCACGCCTACCAACACATAATAGTGATGATGGGAACAAAAAAAAAATGGAGCCATCCATTGAAAAATATGAAAACATAAAAAAGTAAAAAAACATAATAATAAAACATAAATACAAACAAAATCGGAATGTTCAAGAAAATTATAGAAAAAAACCCGATCTAAATTCATTAAGTAGTTCTTTTATGAAAAGCAAACAGACATACAGACAGAGAGACATTGGATTTTATATATTATATATTAGTAAGCCTTCAAAATAATGAGCAGTTAAAGTCTCAACAGCATTCTCAGCAATTCTGGAGCTTAGTAGAGCCAGATAACTGTAAGAATCTTCACCAAGCAGCTCTGAAAATGCCTGCTTTGTTTGGGTCTACATACCTCTGTGACTCTGCCTTTTCTGACATGAATGTCATGAGATCAAAGTTCAGAACAAGACCGACAGATGAACATTTAAATGACTAAGTGGCCACATTCCACCATACAACTCTCTTGTTGACTCCATGCAGTGCCAGTCATCTCACTAACTAAAAAAACACATCACACGTGCAACTGGACGTGTGAATACTCTTGTGAAGTGAAACAGTGGCATGTAACAAAATAACAAATGAATAAGGAATATCTGTGTATTTGTAATTGCATTGTTTTATTTTGACAGCATTCATGTTTTAATTCAATAGTGTGAGATACACTAGAAAATGCATACAGACATACAAAATGCACTTTCAGGTGAGCTAAATATTTTTTGTGATGTTTTAATGCAAAATGTGAGTTGTGGACACCAACATTTTGTAAATTTTCTGCCAAAACAAGCTTATTCAGTTTGTTTGGGTTGAAATGAGCTATGAGAATAAACGTTAGAAAACATGAGTAGCTCTCGACCATTTTCATTTTTGAAAAAGTAAATCTCATGGGAAAAAAGGTTGGAGAACCCTGCCTTAGAGGAATGACATGGATGGAGGGAACAAGGTCATTTATACCAACCATAAACCTCTTATTTAACTTTGAACTACGGTTTTAATGTTTTATACTTGGTGCTTGGTATCCTCTTTCTATTAAGAACAATCTAGGTATTTTTACTAACCACAGGTATTATCAAGTCTTATGCATGGTTTACTCTTCCTTGTTTTGACCCTTGTTTGGTTTTCTGACAATGTTATCATCTTCCACTGCTTGTATTTCATTTAAAATCATTATTGTCTCAATGAGGGAATACATAAGTAAAACACTTACAATACTAAAGATGTCTGTGTCTGCCAATACTATAGTGGCTCTTTTGGCATCATGTATTTTAGTAATGGTGGAGTTTCCAAGAGGTCTTCAAGATCTTCATAAGCCTTGTGTCTCCTGTAAGTCCTCTGGTCTAAGAATTGTATATGATTAGGAGCTCATATGGTAGCTATCAACCATGGAAAGGTATCTGCTTATGCAATTAAATTAATACTGACATCCAGGGATTTGTCTGATTGCTTGTGCTTTATCCTTGTCAGGCCTCACGCCTGCATGATCCATTACCTGTCTCAGGACATACGATTGTCATTGTCCTAAACACACACCTCTTTATGGAGCCTTAAACATGTAGTCTTAATGCTTAAATTTTCTCAAGGTGCACATCATACTCCCCCATGCTGTTTTCATATATTAGAATATCATTCATATATGCAGATGCTCCATCAAGACCTTGTAAAATGTTTGACTTCTTGTGCTAAAGGTTTTCAGGGTAACGTGCAATACCAAAGGGCAGCCTTTCCTAAAGAGCATCTCACACAAAAATGTCATGACAGTAGTCATTTTGCAGCTTTTAGGAAGAATGGGTAATTGCTAACACTCAGATGCAGCATGTAATGATGAAAGCATGGAGGCTCCACTCAACTTTGCAATTATCCCCTCTACAGTAGGAAGGATAAATCTCTCCTTTTGACTGCCTCATATATTTTTTTTAAATCTATGGAAATGCAAACTTTAGGGCTCCACTATTCTCCATATGCTACATATTCCATTTGCCATGTGCACTCATATGTCTGAGAATTCACTTTCTGATGGGTTCTAATTGGTTCAGTTTTGAATATGCACCACTTATCAGAAGAGTCACTGATTTCTTAAGTATATTTCAAAGGACCCATTTTGACTGCTGTGAACTGTCCAAGGAAGTTTTTGCGATTTTTCCACACAATAAATATAAAAAAAATACTGCTTTTCTGAACCTGGAGCTGCCCAACACCATTAAGACTTCCAACAGGTCTTCTACATTTCATACCATTATTTAACTTGACACCTATATTTTTAGGCTTCCACTTACTATTTCATGTACGATCGTCTTTGTTCCTGTTTCCTGCTACTTATTTACTTGAAACAACACCTCTTCAGACTGTTCTACCAACATCAGGTATCATTTACAAGAAGTGTGACGTGTCTTTGTCCAAAATGCCAACATCTGCCGATCTTTGATAAGTTCATCTCTGCACTAGGAAACACAGAGAAATGTTTAATGAAAGAAAACCAGAAAACTGACAAGAAAATATGAAATGTTAAACCCAGAAAGTCAAATGATGTTTCAACTAAGCCACAACACTAATCCCAAACACAATATATGTAAATAGAAGTGAAAGTCTAAGCCCTTATTTCTCTGACAAGAACACACTCTCAGAAAACATTTACAAGTATACACAATCTTGGACAAAGTCTCCCACAAAACATTGACTTTATAATGTAATACTGATGATATCACTTTTGGGATAATGCATAATAAGCATAATGGCAACACTATACAAAATGGAGGCATCTACTAAAACTTAAAATGGTGCCATGGTAAATTTTAGAACAAAGCTTAAACTTAAAAATTATTAGAAAACATAATTAGTAAAGTTTAACCAAACATATTCCAATAAAAAAAAATATACTTTTAATTCATCATGATTTAAAACCATAATAATAAAACTTTCTAAAAAATTCTGACTTTCAGAAAAAAATAAGTAATAATGTCTCAGTATCATGCATGATTTGGTATGCACAAAAAGTAGCAGCAAGCATATAAAAGATCACAAGAAAAGATGCAGTTGTTTGGCAGGCAAAGATCTTAACCAGGACATTCTGAAAAAATAAGAATGTCGGAATGTAAATGAGTGCCAAAAATCAAAAGTCAAAAGCAAATGTCTTAAACTGTAAAATCAAAACTGAAAATGCAGAAAATGCAAAGGTAACTGCCTGGTGACCGCTTATATTGGTTGAGCCAATGACATCATGCATTGTGACCTTTCCAGGCTGCTATTGAGACAACAAATAAACAAATGGTATCACACATCTTCAGTGAGTGCCAAAATGAAAGTTCAACGTAGAAAGCTTAATGTTCATAATCAATAAATAAATTTTAAATATCTCCATTTTCAAGACAAGACATTGTGCCGCAGCCATAATAATTGGGTCCTTAGTATTCAAAAAACTTAGAAGATGATCCATAACATAAAGTAAATAATCATGACTAGGTGGCAACAGATTTGTGAAATACCTGTGAGTTCCTGCTTTTAAAATGACTCTTGCTTCATACAATAACACAGGTTTTCTTTATCTGTTAGTGTCCTGCTATATAGCCTACCATATATTAAAGATTTGATTTTCTTTCCACATAGTACGAAGTATTGTCTAAGTATAAAGAACCAACTTCATATGCAAAGAACCCTTCCCAGAATGAAATGGTGCTTTGTCAAGCGCCTAGTCCTATAATAATATCACTTCTGTATCAGGCGCCGCCGCGAGTGACAGCCGTTCCAGCAGCTCCATGTATGACTTTATCTTTCTACCTTTTTTCTCTATTTTTCTCTATTTCACTGATCACTCCTACCACTTTCTTTTATGTGGACTCGTTCCCTGGACACTTTTTACTACTTGGACATGGATTTTTACACGCCGAGACTCGTCTATTCAAATAGTCAATTTCAAGCGCTGAGAACAAATGCCCATGCCGGTGTGGTTCCCTATTTTGTGAATTTCCCCTTGGCATTAATAAAGTATCTATCTATTTATCTATTTATCTATCTATCTGTCTATCTATCCATCTAATAAAGTAAAACAGCTAAAAAGTGCCAATAAAGAACCATTATTTTTAAGAGTGTGAGTGAAATGTAGCCATTAATTCAGTAAAGCTGTGTGTCTTTCTGAGACCAAGTGACTCAAGTAAGGACTCGCTGAATCAAATGAATATTTACAAGATATGAACAATTAAAATGAATATTTAATGAAGAAACTATTAGAAGCATTCAGCTTTACTTGTGAAAATCTGCCTTCACCCACATACTTCACAGCATACCCCCCAAAAGGCATCAGATTTTCTTCCTCCCCTTTCTCTTAATATACACTTGCATATAAAAATGATGACAGTAAGGATAATGCTAACGCTAGGCAGGCCAGGCCATCCATTACAAATTTCCTTGAATTCTTCAGATGGGTAATATAATCCTACTAACATGTCCTAGATCTGCCCCTCCATACACTTAATACTTTTTAAGGGCCATTTCAATGTACATGGGCAATTTTTGCATTCTGTATATATTAGACTAGCAG